>RPFO01000500.1:60000-212500 GCA_009746045.1 Mesostigma viride
CCATGCATGCGCGCGTGTGGGGGGGAGGGGTGGGTGGGGTGGGGTGGGTGGGGGCTGGGCGGGTGGGGTGGGGGTGGGGGAAGGGGGGGGGGGGGGGGGAGTGGGTGCTAGCACGTGCATGCATGGGTGGCTGGCTGGCTGGCTGGAATGCATGTGTGTGTGTGGGGGGGTGGGGGGGTGGGGGGGGTGGGGGGGGGGGTGGGGGGAGGGGGCAATGGCCATTGGCGAAATTGGTATCTCGAGGCAGCGCTCTCCATGGGCCGTGGATGCCTGCTCGGCTGGTAAGGGGGAAGATTTTGACGTGGACCCCGCCCAACGCCATTTGCACACACACACACACACACACACACATACACACACACACACACACACTCACATGCTGAACACGGTGTGATGGCTCAAACCAAGCACACGTTGCAGCTGTACCATTGCTTTCGAGTGGTGGGAGACGTGGCGCTCTTCCGTTCTTTTGACATTCCCATTTCCTGGGCCACTATCGTCACCGTCTTCCCACATCGTGCGTGTTGCGGCCGATTCTTGTTTGCTGTGACCGGGGGGCGACAGATGCGGGCAATCAGGCGCAAGCTCCCGAAGCAATTCGAGGAGCCGCCCGCGTCCGCCGTCAACCACTTGGACGAGATCCCACGTCGGGCGGAGCGGGTAGGTGGGGCGACAAGATCACGAGGGGGGCGGGTGAGATCAGTCGCCGCGATGGACTGGTCAGGAGGATGTGGCGCGTCCCCTCACAATGCAGGTAGACCACACGCATGTCGGCGCGCTGACTGTGGTAGCCACTGGCAGCACTCGGTATAGGACAGCGGCGAACGACTAGTGCGACGTAAGCGCCCGCCCCGTCGCTCATCACAATAGGAGCGGAGCGTTCCGAAGCATTAGCACTGCGTGCTACGGCACCCTCCAATGGTCGAGTCCGGCTGGCAAGCAGGACTGCTGGGTTGGGGTGACGCAGTGGCGGGGGTCCACGTGAGAGGCACCCCACGCGCCGATATTGCACACACGATCCGTTATGGTATGCAAACAGGCCGGTTGGGAATAACGTCACACGGTGTGTCGTGGTTTTGCTGGTGGTGGACCCTATCGCCAGCGCGGACAGGGTTCCCCATAGCCGGCTTTCTCGTCGCACACCTGGTCACTCATGATTGCGGGGGTGCGTGCCCGGCTGGTTCTGTGTAATGGTGTGAGTCGGGGTTGTGTGCCTTGCCACACGTCCGGCCTTTCTCTTGGCTGACCCCCTTGCATGCAATCCTGTTGCACGGTGTCGTGCTTCGGAGTGCCATCCCATGCAGGTGCACAAGCGCAAGGCAACCTTGCCTGACTACTGGTGGCACGTGGAGTACGTGGCCGGCACCAGTGCACTCCCCGCCGACGAGAAGGCGACCGGACTCCTGAGGACAAGGGAATTGCTGCGGACGCAGATGACAGAGGACGGCGACCCGGAAGATGACCAGCAGAAGTCCGCGGTAGGTCGCTTGCAGCCGCCGAACGCTCGCATGGGAAGGATGTCGTCCCTGCCCGTTGTGTTGTCTGCGTCGCAGTACACTCGCCTTTCCATCTCCCCCCCCCCCCCCCCCCCCACCCACACACACACACACACACACATGCGCACCACCCATCCCGCCCAACGCCTGATTGCCACCTCACAGTGACCCGCGCGCCCTGATGCCCGGAGAGTTCTTGCTCAACTCACGTGTTTGTCTTCTTTGCATGTAATGGCCCACGGTGCAGGTGAAGAGCCTGCAGGCCAGAATAAAAACTCGACTTGAGTTGGCGCGCAAGGCGGAAAAGACCGAGGCGGAGCGCTCGGCTGGTGGCCACCCCGTGCAGGTGGGACTCCGAGCAAATGCACGCTTGTGGGAATGCAGGATGATGGGTGGTGGGTGTGGGATGTTGGGTGTGCTGCCCGTCATGTCCTGGTTCGGTTGCGCGTGGGCGGCGCACACACACGTTTCCCCTCGCTAATGCAGCCCCCATTCTGGCACACCCCCGTCCCACCCACCCCACCCACCGCGTCGTACCGCGGCTTCTTATGCCCAACCGGCGCAGCCACCAGGCGGGGTGTGCAAAGAAACCCCGCGTGCGTCGGGTGGACGCAGCGAAGCCGCACAGCGGGTACGTTGCCAGTCCGTACGTTTGTTTTGGTTGTTTTCGCGTCGTTCTTTTCGAACCTGCACGTTTGCTCGCCCGCCGGCCATATAATGCACCAGCGAGGACTACCCGCCGCACAGCGGCATAGGGAGGGAGGGAGGGAATAAAGGAAGGAAGGACGGAAGGAAGGAGGGAGGGAGGGAAGAGAGGAAGGAAGGAAGGAAGGAAGGGAGGAGGGAGGGAGGGAAGGAGGGAGGGCGGGAGGGAGGGAGGGAGGGAGGGAGGGAGGGAGGGAGGGAGGAGGGAGGGAGGGAGGGAGGGAGGGAGGGAGGGAGGGAGGGAGGGAGGGAGGGAGGGAGGGAGGGAGGAGGGAGGGAGGGAGGGAGGGAGGGATGGAGGGAGGGAGGGAGGGAGGGAGGGAGGGAGGGAGGGAGGGAGGGAGGGAGGGAGGGAGGGAGGGAGGGAGGGAGGGAGGGAGGGAGGGAGAGAGGGAGGGAGGGAGGGAGGGATGGAGGGAGGGAGGAGGGAGGGAGGGAGGGGGGGGGGGAGGGAGGGCGGGAGGGAGGGAGACAAGGAAGAGAGAGAGGGAGAGAGAGAGCGGAGCGCCTGACGGAAGGACGGCGGGGCGGGATGTCAGACCACTACCCTCACAAACATGTCCCCCTATCACTGCCCTCACAAACACGTCCCCCGTTCGCGTGACATGTCCCCTCTGATGCGGCCTTGTGACGGACAGGCTGCGCGTTCAGTCAGCAAACCGCATGTGAAGCGTACTACGGAGTGGGCCGCAGGCACCGGTCCCGACGAAGCGCACCATGCTACCGAGAACGACCAGTGGACCGCAGGCACCGGACCCGACGAAGCGCACCGTGCTGCCGAGAACGACCTCGGCCCGGCCCCCAAACGGGCGACGCCGGTACGTGACACGTGCACCCGTGGGTGGTGGATGGCCCGCGCTGGTGTGGACGCTGGCATGCGCACGGGCATGCACGTGCTGTGGCATGTCCGGGTGTGGTCAATGGCATGCACGCACGGGCGTGGAGACTGGCCGGCGTGGACGTGGTGGTTGATGGTTGGCGAGGGCGTGGTCGAGGGCCCGCGTGGGCGTGGTGGTGGATGGCATGGGAGGGCATGGGGTAGGGCCGGCGCGGGCGTGGCTGTGGGCATGCGAGGGCCCGGAGCTTGCTTGCATTCATGGGCGCGGTGGTTGGTAGCAGTGGTGCCGGTGGGTGGCATGCGTTGGCATGGTGGCCGATGGCACGCATGGACGCGCGGGTTGATGGCACGCGGGGATGTGGTTGCTGGCATGCGCGGGCGCGGAGGCTGGCGGCAGTGGTGCCGGTGGACGGCATGCGTGGGTGTTGTGGTGGATGGCATCCGCGGGGGCCGTGGGTGGCATCCGCGCATGCCTCACGTGGCATGCAGTGGTGTGTTGGTTGCTGGCGCGCGTGCATGTGGTGGTGGGTGGCCTGCGTGGGCACGGTGGCTGATGACAGTGGGGTGTTTGCAGGTAGGCGCGTGTGTGGCGGGGGACGGCGTGCGCGGGTGTGTTGGTGGTGGGTTGCCTCGTGGGGCGCCCAAGCGTAGTGGGCGGGGGCGCGTGGTTGTGGGAGGCGCGCCGTCGTCACTCACCCACACTCTGTTCTCGGACGTCGCTGTGATGTCGTAAAACATTGTGTGCAGAACGGGACGCGCTCACCTGGCGAGCCAAGCGAGAAGCACGCCGCGCCGGCCATGGTGGACGTGGTGAGCAACAGGTGCCAACACCCGGGCGGGTGCACCAAGCGACCCGCCTTTGCGGAGCGTGACGCCAAGAAGGGCCGGTTCTGCAAGGTGCACGCCGCGCAGGACATGGTGGACGTGGTGAGCAACAAGTGCGAACACGATAGCGGGTGCACCAAGCGACCCGCCTTTGCGGAGCGTGACGCCAAGAAGGGCCGGTTCTGCAAGGCGCACGCCGCGCCGGATATGGTGGACGTGGTGAGCAACAAGTGCGAACACGATAGCGGGTGCACCAAGCGACCCGCCTTTGCGGAGCGTGACGCCAAGAAGGGCCGGTTCTGCAAGGCGCACGCCGCGCAGGACATGGTGGACGTGGTGAGCAACAAGTGCGAACACGATAGCGGGTGCACCAAGCGACCCGCCTTTGCGGAGCGTGACGCCAGGAAGGGCCGGTTCTGCAAGGCGCACGCCGCGCCGGATATGGTGGACGTGGTGAGCAACAAGTGCGAACACGATAGCGGGTGCACCAAGCGACCCGCCTTTGCGGAGCGTGACGCCAAGAAGGGCCGGTTCTGCAAGGCGCACGCCGCGCAGGACATGGTGAACGTGGTGAGCAACGAGTGCGAACACGATAGCGGGTGCACCAAGCAACCCTCGTTTGCGGAGCGTGGCGCCAAGAAGCCCCGGTTCTGCAGCGAGCACATCGAGGATGGCATGGTGGACGTGGTGCATCCCAGGTGCCAACACCCGGGCGGGTGCAACAAGCGACCCGCCTTTGCGGCGCGCGGCGCCGAGAAGGGCCGGTTCTGCAAGGCGCACGCCGCGCCGGCCATGGTGGACGTGGTGAGCAACAAGTGCGAACACGATAGCGGGTGCACCAAGCGACCCGCCTTTGCGGAGCGTGACGCCAAGAAGGGCCGGTTCTGCAAGGTGCACGCCGCGCCGGACATGGTGAACGTGGTGAGCAACAAGTGCGAACACGATAGCGGGTGCACCAAGCGACCCGCCTTTGCGGAGCGTGACGCCAAGAAGGGCCGGTTCTGCAAGGCGCACGCCGCGCCGGACATGGTGGACGTGGTGAGCAACAAGTGCGAACACGACAGCGGGTGCACCAAGCAACCCTCGTTTGCGGAGCGCGGCGCCAAGAAGCCCCGGTTCTGCAGCGAGCACATCGAGGATGGCATGGTGGACGTGGTGCATCCCAGGTGCCAACACCCGGGCGGGTGTGAGGCGTTTGCGCGGTGGGGCGACGTGGGTGAAAGCGCCGTCCACTGCGCGGAGCACAAGACCGATTCCGCCGTCCCTGAGCCGCGACAACGGTGCAAGGCGGAGGCATGCCAGGCCGTGGGCACGTACGCGGGCCCGGATCATGGCGAGCGCTTCTGCGACGCCCACGCAGAGGCGGGCCACCAGCGGCTGGCGGGCGTGTGCGACGACTGTGGTCTACACTGGGAGTGGAGATCGGGGGTGCCCGTGGTCCTCACCCCAGCAGAGGGCAAGATCGCGGGCCAGCGACGGCCCCTTCGCAACCGCTGCGTGTACTGCGACCCCGTCGTGTTCAACAATCATCGACACCGCGAGGAGTGGAAGGTGGCCGCTGCCCTACAGAAGGTGCGCATCGCCCGGTGGACGCTGGTGCACGACCGGCGGATCAACGGCGGCGAGTGCGTGGCGAGCCGGCCGGATTTCATCATATACACGGATGGTGCCCACGTCGTCATCGTCGAGGTCGACGAGCACCAGCACCGCTCGTACGACCAGTACTGCGAGCTCGTGCGGCTGTTCAACCTCGGACAGTCGTGCGAGGGGCTGCCGCTGCTGGTCATCAGATACAACCCCCACTCGTACCGCAGCTCCGGGGGGGAACTCGTCCACGGGGGGACCGATGCCAGCGACGAGCAGCGACAGGCCGTGCTGCTGTCGTACGTGACGGCGCTGCTGGACAACGCATACAACCCCCACGAGCGCAAACCGCAAGCGCACTGCCGAGCAGTGAAGCTTTTCTACGATGGATGGGATGACGACGCCATGACCGTGCCCACCGACAAGGGGCCCCACTGGCTGGACATCCAGCTAGTCGACAAGCCCTACGAGATCGCCTGCCTGGCGACGGCCGAGCCGTAGCTGGCGCGTCGCGCATGTTGTGTTGGTCTGTCGCACGCTCGTGGATGTAGACCGACCGGTTTGGTTGTGCTGAACACCGGCCTCTTGTAAACCACACATGTGCCGAGATGGCTGTCCTGATGCCTGCGAAAACGCCTGAATGGAGGACGCTGGGACCGTATATTTAACCCCTAAATGGGCAGAAATACTGCCGATGCATCGGCTTTAACTTCACAATTTTGCAAACCAGATGCCATCCAACCCACCCATATCCAATGGCTGTCCTTGGGGGCCAAGCATGTCCATGAGTTGCCCTTCGGGTTGGTATATCATAACCTTACAAATCTGCAGGGTAGGCCATAGAAAACTACCTCCAAAGTTAGGGGGGTCGAGACGCGCGTTTTCATTTTTGGTAGAATGTGCATTTTGAATTATGTTGTAAGAGCTAGGCACCTACCACTTCAGGGATGATAAACAATTGGTTGCTGAACAGTTTGAGCCATTGGGGTCATCATTTGGGTGGGTATACCAGCAGTTACACCCAGTACAGCCCATAGGGGTACCGTTGGTAAAGCAACCAAGGGGGTAGGGTGGGCATACTACCTACTATACCTACTAATATGGCCCCCAACCATGCCACACACACATTTCCCTTCCACAATGATGGGGAAACATAACTGCATCATCACACTGCCCTTACATGGCACCTATGTGCAGGTGCCACCTTGTCCATGCACGTAGTAACGTGGTACGGATACCCTACGCAAGGCATGCATTCTAGGAGGCAGCCACCAACAAACTAGTGATTTTAAGCCTATTTCAGCTTGCCCTAGCAAGGATACTAGGCCTAAGCTGCTATAGCTTGCCAGGTGATGGCCAGCACACCTGGTGGCACATGCTGACAATGGGAAGCGTCTACTCACCGGTTACATGCTTGATGATGCCACAGAGACCAGCCAACTGCCTCACACTCATGCAATATGTGTGTGGGAAATGTATAACAAACATATATGGAGGTATTCAAACCCATACAGCCTCTAAAACTTATCACCATCACACTGTGGCAGGTCAACTGACTGAAGGAAGCATCTAAGAAGGGTGTTTTAGAAAGGGGCCAGGCCAGGGTCAAGAAAGAGCATGAATAATGCAAAAAGAATGTGCTACACAAGCTAGAACGTATATATAAACGTAAAACATCGATAGGAAAACGATGCTTAAGCTTTAACTGGCATGAATGGCGTTACCTTGGCCCAGGCGGTGGCCGCAAAATGGCGCATTTCGGCACACCAAAGTTGTGCAGCATGGTCGCTGGATTCGGCGATTTCTGGCCACCCTTGCACGTTTACGACTACTATGTATCATAATAAGTACAAAGAAACCAATATATGCTTTAAAATACGCCGGAAAGTTATTGCTGTCAACGTTTCTATCGTCCGGCCTGATCGCAGTTTTTTCCAGCAAGAACGCTGCCGACACCTATCAAATGGCATTCCCGCGAACCAAAAATTGGCCTGTATTATCTTTAGGACGTATAAAATCAATTTCCTGAGTTTGGTCAGAAAATTCTAACGAAAACGTAAATGCCGTGCGTGGGCGCAAGCCGCCATGGCCAGGTCGTCGTTTTCCGGAATGCACGTTGTAAGTACTGTCGTTTCTGAGGGTGCCCATTGCCGTCGGGTGTTGACGAGCGCCAGAGCGGGGGGGCGCTGCCAGAAGAAGGCATGCACGGTCTCGAGGGGACGGCGTCGCGCTGCGTACTTAAAGGCAGGGAAAGGCACCGACGCAGGCCTTCTCGATGACCGTGAACATCGCGTGTTGAACAAATTTTGTTCGGTGTGCAAGTGTCAGCCGTGTCACCAATGGACACCGCGAGATACGCCTGCTCGTTCTACATTCCGGCTGAGCAAAGCCCGCCCGGTCCTAGATTCCATAAATGCCCCCGCTACCGTTCGTGGAATCTGGTCCAGGGTCGTCGGTTGGCGCGCGGGGAGCCGTGCAGTACTGTAAAGATTCTCTGCTGCCCATGCGCGGGAAACCCCTGCCCCCCTCTGTGTGTGTGCGTGGTTTTGCGAGGCAACCACTTGTGCCCTTCGGTAGCAGCGTTCATGGGTGTCCGCGAGTGCGCGAGAAAAAATGTGCTTGTGCAAGCACGCGTGGGCGCGGCGCTTCTCCCAAACGACGCAAACAGATATGTACTCAGACAGGACTCAGAACTCGGAAAGTCAGAACCAGGCTGGCCTTGCCAAGGGTGCTGCTGCCGACCTGAAACTAACCAAGTTTTGACCCTGCATGGCCCTGCTACTGCAAGACCCCCGCGCCGCGCCACTGTAAAGGCTGGTGCTGGCGCGTGGGTGCAGTGCAGCAGATGCAGATGCTTTACTGTCACTTGTGTGGGTGGTTCCGCTTTCGCGATCGATTTATTTTTCAGGCGCCAAAAATTTAAAGTTCGTACCATCCGAGACTACTGTACTGTACCGTCCGACCACCGGCGCGGGAATAACAACTCAACCGTGCATAAGTGGTGCACATTGCGCGGCCCCCTAGCGAGGCTGGCATAGCGGTGTGGTTTCAGGCAACACTTGTCAAACAGCGTAATGAAGAAAAAGTGCGTCAACTTATATATCATCGTCTTCAGAGTTGTACGTTTTGCATCGTCGATCAACCTTTTGATGACCATCGGCATGGGGGTCCAAAATGAAAATTTCGTCGCGGGGAATAAATCAGAATGCGCATGCACGCTAGCGGCGGCGATTGTCAGGTTTGATGGGCTTCAATTAGCTTCACGGGTGCTTTTACATTGTTTTTAATGAAGCCTTTAAAAAATTGCTGGGTTTTGGTAAGATTTCTGCCACTATCGGTACAGCACTCTCCAGGCTGCGAGATGCGTGCGCGTCTTATTATCCATGGCCTTTCTTGCGCCGTTGGGCCAAAGACAATTCCGGTAATTGTACGATCGTATGCTCAGCGTCACCCTATAAATGCTCTCTTCTTTCAAAGGTTATTTACGTAGAACATTTGCCTTTTTCCCGGGCAGTTACCGCCAGATCGCTTGCCATTCTGTGCTGCGTATCGCCATATTCGTGGCAGCTTCATTGATTTCATTTACGTGGGATGACTGGGACCGTGGGACGTGACAAACCGCGAGTCATGCCATGTCAGCAAGTTTTCGGGCATTTGCTGCATGGTTCCTTTGAGGGAATTCGCTTGAAAGAACGCAATTTTGTGGGAGCAATTCGACGCAGCGTTCCTTGGCAGCGGCTTCGCCGGGCCAGAGGCCTACACGTTGAAGGCGAATTCTCAGCAACCCATTGTGCTGGAATTGTTATATTGGTTGTTATGCAGGATACACTGCATGGGTGCCGCTGCATTGAGGTAGGGATTGCCATGGTTTTGTTGGAACTTCTCCCACGGAGTTATGGGAGAGCCTTACCATAATTATGCTAATAAGGCAAGGTAACCATGGCGAAAAGCCCTGGCACACAACATCTAAGATGAGTGTGCTTCTTCCATGGACTGTTTGCTGCCCAATTAGTTGGGCATTGTGGATAGGGCTTTTGAGGGTGTCTTTGGATTGAACTGCTTCATTTTTATATGCTGCTCAAATTGCAAGACCTGGCGTATGCTTTAGATTATTTGGCTAGGCATGTATAGCTATCAGCCTTGTTGTTGCCTACCATATACGATAGTATATGGAAATATAATGAAACATTTGTAGTTGTGCCCCCACTGTCCTAGGGGATATGCCCCTACAGTGGCGTCTTTTGTCCATTTTTGCGTAATGCCCAAACAAAAGGGGTATATACCCCCCCGTCTGTGGGTGGGATGGAACCCCCACATCCTAAAACGTACATGTCATAATCATCCCCTGGGTAGCCCCAGGCCAGCTTTGCATGTCATTCTATGTTATGAGTTAGGGGGTTCTGGCATTGGACCCTCACTGCTTGGGATGTCAATCGTGGCGATGTTAGCATTTCCGTGCCAAGATGGATGCAGCCCTGGTGCAGGCTAGGGCCGGCTCCTGCTGTAGTGCCCAGCCAGCTGCCAAATGGTACGTCCAAAGCAGGTAAGGCCCCGAGATTTTTCGAATTTGAATGAACTGGAGAATCTGGCCGGGGTCCAAAATTCGCATGTACAGATAGTGAGACAGGAAAAGTTGTCTTACTAAATATACTGCAGTTGTCTCTTTGATACTGCAGTATGTGCCACACGGCCGGCACCACGTCAGCACAACGTCTGTGGTATCATGACTCACAGGTGTCAATATGTACATCGGACTAGCTGCATGGTACTGTATTGATTTGGCCCAGTGCCCACCATGCAGGGCTCACCTTGTTGGCATCAGTTTGTTATTCATTGAAAATAATGATTGAAGACATCGTCAACAAGCGGGCCCGTGGGGGACAAAGCCGCAGAGCGGTAACCCTAGTTATGGTGCTTGCGCCACCTCTCATTGAGTCGGGGGCACATCGGTTCTACCAAAGACACTATCGGCCTAAATGCCTCCCAAGAAGAAAGGCCCCGTAACCAATCCCTTAGAGGATGGGCCCTTCGACATCCTGATTGCCGAGGAAATCCTCTCGTGCTCCAAGGAATGGACCGTACCAGACGCTGAGGTGGCCGCGACGTGCACCCTGCGCGCGATTCGCGCGAGTGCAGTTGCCGTGCAAGTCGCTCAAACGCCGTCATTCCTGTCCACCATATGCCAGACGGCGTCCAACGCGGCGGAGCCAAAACTACAGGTTCTCTCGCTCCGTCTCATCACCTCCCTGGCCACCGTGCCCAGGGCCCGTGACGCGCTACTCGCGTGGTGGCCCAAGGACCAGGCGCGGTTTATCTTCGCGCGCGCTGCCGACCTCGCGGGTGGAGGGCCGGCCGCTCATTTCCATCCTCTCCAACGCGCTCTCCCAGAAAATGGCGCCCATCACCGAGACCTCCCTGCAGGCGCTCGTCCTCCTCGCCCAATCACGCCAATCGGCCGCACTTCATGCCTACTCCAAGTGCCTGAACGCGGTCGTTCGCGTCCTGGGCGACCGCGGACACGCTGACGCGGCGCCGCCCTACGTCCGGGCCACGGCGTGCCGCCTCCTGGCCGCCCTCGCCCGCGTGTCCACCTGCAGATCCGGTCTCCTCGATTGTGGCGTCCTCTCCCAGCTGCTCCTCTGCCTGGCTGAGGAACCCCGGCGGCCAGAATTAGATGGCTCCGAGGCTCCCCCACCGAGCGAGAAGGAACTCTCTGGCCTCCACTTGCTCCACGAACACGCCCTGCGGGCCATCACGGCGCTCGTCTCAGGGTCCCTGGCCACCAAGGCTTCCCTGATCCGCCGCCTCCGCTCCGACAACTCATCGATTCTCACCAGGATCTTAAGCCTGGCGTCCACGTCTCCGTCGGCGCAGGTCCAGTCGGCCGCGCTGGAGGTGCTGGCGAGCGTCACGGGCGCGTGCGCGACCGCGGGCGTTCACCTGGCGCGGTACGGCGCGCTCGCGGTCGCGCAGCGCTGCCTCCCGTCACCATGGTCCCCAGACGACCCTGCCAAGGTCGCCGCGGCCGCCGCCGCCGCCGCCCAGGGGGCTGCCGCGGCAGCCGCTGCTGCCGCCGAGGAAGCGCTCCTGTCTCCGACGAAACGAGAAGGGAGCGCGGCGGCGAAGTCCCGCTCGGGGACCAAGCCCGGCACTGCTGAAGAGAAGAACCGTGGCGGAGGAAAGGATAAGCCCGGGGCCAAGGGGGCCGCCGCAGCAGCAGAGGTTACATCACCAAAGCCGGAGCCTCCCAAGCCGAGGCCCATGTTCAAGGTGGTCGTGGAAGGGGGCGGTGAAGGGATGACCGGTAACGAGGGTGGCGGCATGGGGGGGGGTTCATGCAGGGGGGGCCGAGGGCGGTACTGATCAGGGGATCCACAAGGGTAGTAAGGACCTCCCCGGTGGCGACGGTGGTGGTAACCGCGTGGTGGTCCAGATCCCGCTGCCCTTGGGCCCCTCTGAGGACGTGAGGGTCCAGGCGGCAGCATTACGGATGGTCGCGAGGGCCGCCACGCTTGCCGAGGTGCGGCAAGCGATGGGCCTGCCTGGGGTCGCCAAGGCCAAGGGCGGGATGGCGACTGATGGGGTGGACGGGGTCTATGATACGGATGGAAGTGCGATGGCAGCAGAGGGAGATGGGGCTGTCTCTGCAGAGGGGACAGCGAGGGGTGGAGGGTCGGCGGCACGTGGGTCAACGGCAGGGGGCGGGGGCGGGGGCGGGGGCGGGGGCGGGGCCTCTCGCGGTGAGCAAGGGGGGCCCGGCGTCTCGTCTAAGTATTCGGGTGACCCGAATGAGTGGGGGTTCAGTGGCGGGGTCGATCGTGGGGGGGACGCGGTGCAGGGCGCCGGCAGCGGGCCGGAGGGCCCCCTCTCTGGAGAGGGTGCGGTGGGAATGGGTTGCAGCAGCGGCAATGGCTGGGTGCCCCCCACATGGATGGACGTGTTGGCTCATCTGTTGTACCCGCCGCATGTGCCGAGTGAGAAGGCAAGGCAAGAGGAGGAAGCCAGGGCGGCCGCCGTTGCAGCTGCCGCGGCAGCGGCGGCCGCAGAGGCAGAGGCAGCAGCGGCAGCAGCCGCCGCCGCCGCAAAGAAAAAGGGTGGCAAGCCGACCACGCCGAGCATCCCCAAGCGAGGGGACAAGAAAGGGGAGGCGCCGCCCCCCGAGGAGCCCCCCAAGCCACCTGTGCCGGCACGCGACCCGAACGAACCCTTGCGGGCCGAAGAGGTGCTGCTTCCTGCCGTGACGGTCGGGGGTGTTGTTGGCGTTGTTGTTGTTGTGTCCCACGCCGCAGTCAGCAGCGGTCGGGGGTGTACCTTGCTTGGTATCCTGTACGGTCTGTAGGCCGCCCAGGCCGGCACGGCAATAACGGCTAGAAAATGGGCAGAGATCAGTGTGGGGGCGGCCTGATGAGTCACGACACAATTCATCATGGCCACTCGCTCGCCAAACGCCATGCGCCATGTCGGCTGCTTGCATCGGTCGCCGTGCCACCATCGGCCGTGGGGTGAAACTTGGAAATTATCTCTTAAATATCCGCCGCACGTGAGATGAATGTCGGTAGCGTTCGCCGAAAACGGTAATACTTGGGATGGACATGTACTTTCCACTGAGTAGTAATATATTAATTGATCCCGAAGAGGTAGGCAGCACCGGTCCACGTCGCAGTTCGCAGTCCCAAGCTTGAACTGGACTTAGCCCACGTACGTACGGCCAGCACTCAAAGTCCTAATACATAACGACTATTATGATTCGTTTAATATTATGTATGTCCCTCGGCATTGAGTTTCGGTATGGTCTTGGGAAGAGCCTCGATAAATGAAAGAGTGAACGTGCCAGCAATCATGTTGTGAATTGCCGCGCGCCCTATACCATGCCCAATCCACGGCACGTCAAATTGTTCGCACTTCGTAACCGTGCATACCTATGTCTTACGATCGCGAGTTCGTGACACTCGAGGTGGAGTAAGCAAGCAACACCCTGGGTGTTCTGAAATCCGGAGCCGGGCTGAGAAAAAGCTAGGCTCATGAAACGCTTTTTTAATTAACTTCAGACTTACTGACATCCCCAAGGCGTGCGGATCAGTTCATGATAATGGGAGCCGGCACTAAGCGGCCAGACTTGACGTAAATATATATAGCCGCAGTAAACAAATAATGCCGACAGATCTTTGGTGCTGTGTGGCCGCGGGTCATCACGCTCTCGCGTGTCGCGTGGTACTCACTTGACTTCTCGTATTATGGTTGTTTGTGTATCAAGTAACGTCACTGCGTGTTTGCAACTTGCCCGTGAAACTCTACGGCGGAGCCAATTTTCGGAAGAACATCACCCTTATGCTTGCCCATTCGGGACCATTAAATTCGGTGGATGGATGGTTGTATGGATTGACGGATTTTATCCCCTATTCCTATGTATTTTCTCACGTGTACGGCCTTATAACACGTGTACGGCCAATTCTGGCGAATCTAACGGTTCTTCCGAAAATTGGCTCCGCCTGATCAATCTGAGTGCGTATCCTCAAACTTTTGCCACCTTTTGGCAGGCTATCCACCGCACTAGGCTGACTGCCGGGACACCGCATACCATATGCAGGTGGCATGCATTTTGCTGGTATCGGCAGCCATGGGGCGCCATTGTTTGTGAAAAGTTGCCATAACATAATCTAGATCTTCAACGCGACACTTTTCTTCAACCAGATCTTCGTCTCTTTGAAACAGTCTCCCGATGCAGCTTTGTGACTCATGGATCCTGCCATGCCCGTGCACATGACAGGTTGCATTCAGAGTATGTAATCGACGGTTCACCATGCATGTAGATGCACCTTGCTACTGCCCCCCGGTACGTGGCCCTATAGGCCTGAGTCAGCCAACTCAATTTCATGGTCTGACTAGCATACAATAAAATTGTATGTGCCTAGATGTTGTCAGGGCTAAATGCAGGTAGCTAGAACTGAGTCACTTAGCTTCAAATTTTAATTCCAACATTCAAGTTCAAGTCTTACCCGATCCTGGAAATACTTTAGCTACAGCTTGCACAGTCTGACATGAATCCATGGAACAAGCAACAAATTAAGGTGCTCACAGAGTTGTATCCCCATGAAAAAATAAATAGAGAAGTTGGATATGATAATACAGCAAGTTACGAACTGAGAGCCCCATATCTGTGACAGATAAGACATGGCCAGTGGCCGTGTACCAGTGTACAATTAGGCCGAATTGTCCAATGGCCCACTCAGCCCAATGTGACATCAGGACTACCACAGAAAAACTCGAACTTGCTGGCCACGTCACTCGCGAACATAAACAGCCAGAGCTTGCCGCCACGTTTCCGCGATGTGTGCATCCGGCAGCCGAGCTGTACCTCCACTGTACCCCCTCTGCTTGACACCCCCATCCCTTGGAAGGCTTGCCAGCCCATATTGCCAGCCATCGCCCCTTTCCGCGGCAAAGCCATACATCCCCTCCACACTGCCCTGCCCACGCCATGTGGCAGCATCATTTGGCACAACGTTCTCCATGCGTGGCCGCTGGTCAGTCACACCAACCATCTGTGGCTCTACACCCGCCACGCTGCTTGGCGGCACCGTGGCCACTGGCGCGGAGACCCACCCCCCTGAGAATGTGGCGTACGCGTACGCCAGCGCGTCCTCCCCTTGCCGCACCTCGGAGAGGGCCACATACCCGCGGTGCTCCTGCCCCCATGCTCGCGGCTCTGGTGCCCACACGTTCATCGGCACAGGTGTGGACCATGCGACGGAGGGGGCCGCAGGAGCCATGGGCTGAGGTGGGACGGCTTGGCCCCACGGTGGCCCGCGTGCCGGCACACCATCCCTTGCTACGCGTGTGGCCTGCCCCGCTGCCAGAGGTGGCTCGCTTCCACCAGCATGCCTCCCGGATGGACCTGTTGCCCTGGACTGCGCCGCAGAAGGGTGCGCAGTATATGGCATAGCTGTAGGCATGTCCATGGCTTGTGATGGTGCCGTGCCTGGGCCACCACCACCAGGGGGGACCATCCAATTCTGCCACATTGGTACAGTTGGTTCCACAACTGTTTCTGTGCCAGCGTTAGGCCGCCCTCCTTGGGGGCGGTACTTGCTTGGTGGGCCATGGTCGGCCCACACTTCCCCACTCTCCATCGGGCCACCATGCTGCTCCCTCTCGCTCACTGCCCATTGCCTCGCCGTGGCTTGTGTGGCCACGCTAGAGTCACGCGTCAAGTGCCCCACGTACGGCGCCGCATCATCACGGTTGCGGCCACCCTCACCGCCACGCGGTGGGCCGCCATTACTAACTGCAGAGCGCCGTGCGCTGGGCGTACCCGTGCTACCCGTCACGCCGCGCGAGCCCTGGGGGCCCTGCACATTCGCTGCAGCAGGTTGCCCAGCTGAGGCAGAAGGCGGGCAGATCCTGCTTGGTGCGTCACTGGCAGACACCTGCAGGTAGTGTCCAGGGCACAGGATTTGGTTTGGCATGTCAGACAGGCATGACAGGTCACTATTAGGCAGGAGCTGGGTAGCTATCCCCGTGGCAATTGCATGGAAATATGTGTAACACCCAGGCCGTGTGGGAGAAGAGGAATGCAACATGCCACACAATCAACGCAGGCAAATGCAGGTGGGTGGGAACAGCACCACGTGGCAGTTTCTGAAGCCACCATCGCTATCTTCATATCAGGGGTGCACACCGCTAAAAGCTAGCCTGGTATTAGCAGGACAATGTTCGCGCTGTTGCATGCGCGTCCTGCCCACTGATCCCTCTGTGCCTTCCTTTCCTCGTCCGGCATATGAGCGGCAGTTCCGGCAAGCGCACAAACGGGGTGAGAGAGGCACCCACCACGGAATGCAATTTGTAACCTACCACTAGGCCACGGTCACGAAAGGGTGCCACTGAGAATGCTCCAGAGACAGGCTCCCGTGCGTCTAACCGGCCACCTCCCATCAGCCGCCTGCTCCCATCCCCTCACCTGATGAGGAGCTGCGCTTCTGCCACCTGTCACCACTTGGGCACGCATGGGAGCATCGAGGAAACCGGTCACCGGAACCCCCGGCACCACTGATGGCACCACGCGGCCCGTGGACAGGCCCAGCATGGCCTCGGTGCCGGCTGAAGAAGGCGCCGCCTGGGCATGCGGACCCCCACCAAAGTAGCTACCGGTGCCAGGCGTCAGCGGATGCCCACGGTCCGGTGGGTGGGAGCGAGCGGGCGCCGAGTCATCGCGGCCATGAAGTGGAGGCGGCTGGCGTGCCTGCCACGGCGCGGGTGTGCGGTGCTGCGTCGGGTGGCGGGCCACACGCGCCACCGCGTCATCCAACTCGCTGTGGATGGCCGACACGACTGTGGCGATGCGACATGCAGTGGGGACAGGCAGGGGGCAGGGCCGGGTGGATGTGAGCAGGCCGGTGGCCAACAAGCATGAGCGAACATGCGTGAGCTGGGAAAGAGAAAAGCAGGCTTGTGCAGAAGACACGCCCAGAGCACCGGTGGGGGTGGACTACTTGTACATTTGCAAGGATGAGCACGTCACCTGCGGCACGTGACGTTGCCATGTGTATGACCTTGAAGAATTCTTGTCGTACACAAAGCATGGCTGACCAGCGAAAATGTAACATCGCCGGCAGTTGCCAAACCAGCAACCCAACGGTACACAAGTGCGTCGCTATCCGGCTTTAATACACTGCTAGCAGCGAGAACCCAGAAAGATCCTGCCCCGTTTTGCTTAAATAGGTGGAAAGCGCATTGCATGGAAGGATGGAGGTAGACGCCATACACGAGCATATGGGGCAAGCATGGTCGATAACCTTTCAGGGTTTAGTTAGCGATAGCATGCCTCCCATAGACAATTCTGACGACAATAGTGAGTGGTGAATTAGGGTCCTGCAATACCACACCAACTCAAGTTGCCAGCAGCAACGGCTGAGAGTATCAACCTTCCATCGGCCATGCCCTTCACAAAGAACACAAGGGGCAGCAAAGAGTAATAGCTGGCAGCACATTTTCCTGGTGATTTTGGGGAAAAAGCCATGGTGACAAGGAACGGCCGCACAAGGCAGCACACTTCAGGCCCTAACTCCCGGCAAGCACCCTTGTACTAGTTATGGCAACAAACCTATTTCAATTTCGTAAGAAATTTCCAGCCACCACCAGCAAACAAGCCGGAAGCGTGCTGCACCCTGCCAGGCGACCACGAGATGACCCACCTTCGGACAAGCGCAGGTCGGCCGCCAGGTCAGGCGCCTGCCGTCCATGCTTCGGTTGTTGGTGCCAGCTGTCACTGAACTGAGACGCCCTCCAGGCATCCTCGTCATCGCTCGCGACATCAAACCTGGCATGTGATGGCGAAGGGTGGCTTGCGGATGTGGAAGCGGCGTATGGGGTCGCAGGCCCAGCAGAAAACTGGGAGCGAGAGCCAGCATTACCATCATAATAGCTTGCGTTATCCCTCCCTCCAGGGTCCTTGAATTCCTTCGCATACCGCTGCGTAGCCGCGCCAGATATTTGCTCTTTCCCGCTGCTTTCCTCGGACAATCCCTTGCTGTGAGAAGCATGCATGCCCTTCTCCCGCCACACCGTCCCAGTGCTACCACCTGCCCCGGACACGGCGTGGCGACTGACAGCAGTGCTTGCAGTCTCCAACATATTGCTGATGTCAGCCAGCGCACCAGCTGGCTGGGCCATAGGCCTAGACTGGTGTAGGGCTGTCTCGCTTGCATGGAGTCCCCGCAGATCTCTGGGTGAGGACAGGCCTGCGATGGCGGCGACTTGGCAGGTGTCGCATGCGTCGGTCCCTTGCTCCACCTGGCCTATTCCCGCTCTGTTACTGGCCGCTGCAACACCTTCAGAGGCAGCGCCGGGAGACAAGGGCAAGCTCGGATGGCCAGCGGTGTCTGGGGAGCTCCCGACCCCCACCTTAGACGCAGTTACGCCTGCAAGCCTGTCCATAGTCGGGCGCCGCACACCCTCTGGAGCTCTCCAATCGTTGTCCTTAGCTTCAGGGTCGTCACTTGACGCAATGGTTGCATCCTCTCGGCCGCCACCCACCGCCCCTGTGATTGCTTGTCCTCTGAGACTGCTGCTTGGATGCTCGTACTGCGTGCCGTCAGCAGCAGAGCCCGTGGCATGATACTCGGGGGCACCACCTCGTGCAAGTGGTGGAGTGACGGCTGCCGGCACGTCCCGCTTGTAGCGGTCACGGTGTGCAGGGGCCAGAGGGGCGGAGCGTGCGGCCTCTTGCAGCTGGGCCGCCATGCTGTCAGGCGGAAAGCCACGAAGGGGTAGACGGGGGGAGAGGGGATGGCAGACAAGGACCCGGCAGAGGCAGGGTGAGGGGAACGGGGGTGATGTAGAGACAGAAGAGTGTTTACGGGCATCTTGTCATGGCATGATCAAGTTGGAGACACAATGGCAGGTCGGCAGTGCTGCATGTCTGGCGAGAGAGCATGGAGAGAGGAAGAAAGGATTTCTGGACAGCACCATGATTGGCGGCAGGTGCGCCAGGAGCAGGAGTAGGCATACAGGGTTGCGGTATGGCATACACACATTGCACTGACGTGCAACTTATCCATGACTCAGTAATGCTGACAGTACCACTGGCTAAGCTTAGCAAGCCCGACATCATCGGCAGCAGGCATGCAGCACAGGTTTGCATCATGCAGCAACAGCAGCTTTTTCACTCCCCACGTGTGACAGGAGAGTTGTCCGCACCGTTTCCTTTCGGCCTCTGCTTCCCGCAGCGATGCCGTGACGGACGCAAGCTGATCTCGCAGTGCAGCCTCCTTTGCGGCGCTCTCCTGCTGCCATCTGTCACGGCTGGCATGCAGCGATGCCACCTCCTGCCGCGCCTCTGCCAGCATCCGTGCCTGCTCTTCCGCAGCCATGTCCTTGTCCGTGACGGTTGCCATGGTGGATGTGGCAGGCGGGAGCATGCGCTCGCGCTCCCCCTTGGCGTTCAAGGTCCGTTGCAGCTCCTGAGGTGGGGTCATCCCCACGAGGAGAGGGGGCACACACAGGAGAAAGGAACAAACGCAGGACAAAGCACCAGGCATGCCTGTGAGTATGCCCGCAGCAAAACAGCCAATGAGGTGGTCCCATAGACCATGCACTGGGATAGCATTTAGCACATGGATACCTCCGCACACAACCCGGGCATCCCTTGCGCTGGATAGCAGGCTGCTGGCAATATGACGAAGGCATGTCCACGCCGGCATGCGTGGAATGGATCATCTATATCCTGCCACCCAGCTTCATGATGATGTAAGAACACAGCACAGGATGCGTCCGGACCATTTCCACAGGAGACTTGGTCACCCCCGCTAGACGATCGACAAACGGCACGTGGCAGATCGCTATGCCTCAAAGCGGGCGCAATGCTCACCGTGATGCGCTCTTGCAGCTGCTTCACGGCCGCCTTATGCTCCTCCGTGTCACGCCGTCGGCTCGCCTGTTCCTGGTCCAGCAGCGGGCGCAGGCTGGCCGCCTCCTCCTTGGCCCTGCTTCCCCAAGCACAGCAAGCCAGCCACGCATTTGCATGGTGCGTATCAGCTTGTGTCCAACGTACAGCCGAGTGGCTCCCAAGCGCATACGGAGAAATGAATCGGGTCGTGATCTGGTCGTGAGCATTCATGAGCATTCAGAAGCAATACAAATAGGGGACAGCCAAACAGAGACAAGAATGCTTCAAGGAAGTAGTGTTTTTATTAGGTGTGTTTCGCATCCAGGGGAAGGCCCCTAAGGTTCTGAGCGGACAACTGGGTACTGAGCGATAGTGGGCTAGAGGAACAACGAGGACTACACCTTGGTTAAGCCTGACAAGCACGGAGCGATGTCCCAGCCTCAAGCCGCCTAAATTATCCGTAGCAGGCAGCCAGCAAGGAGATAAGCCCTCCCAGTGCCTACTCCCGGCAGATGTGCGGGGTCGACCCACCTGCGCGCTTCTGCTTGCGCGCGCACAAGCCCCTCCTGCAGCTCACGTTCGCGCTCGCCCTGGTCCTTGGCGCGCGTGTCCGCCAGCACAAGGCGCGCCAAGAGGGACTCGACCTGCTCTTGCAGCGCTGCGCAGCGCGCCTCCTCGTCGCCCGCCAGGTGGCGTGCCGATAGCAGCTCCTGCATAAGCGCAACGCACAGTAGTGAAACCGTCCCAGAGAAGCAACCCACAACCGAACCGGACTTCTGTAAGCAGAAAAGGATGACATGACCAAGTCAGTGGAGGCAAAGACAGCACACGCCTGCTTGGACACCCAGAGCACCCTGGATGGCTAGCCAACAGTGACCGTAGTACGCACCAACAAAGTTTTACCAGCATTTTCCACGACTTCTATGCTGATGGAGCCACCTTTGTGCCTGAAAGAAACCGCATACCCGCACACACTAAGACGAGGGCGGCGCGCACTCACCCTCGCCTGCTCCCTCGCCTCCTCCTCCGCCTTGTCCCGCCCCTTGGCTACCTGCAACCGCAGCACCCGCTCCTGCTCCAGCGCCGCCTCCAGCGCGTCCACCCGCCCCTGCGCGTCCCACGCCCGCTCCTCCGCCCCCCGCTGGTCGGCCCTTGCCGCCTCTACTTGCGCACGCAACGCCTCGCGCTCCCCCCGGCAGGCGTCCAGCGCCTCCTCGGCCGCATCCAGCCGCAACCGCAGCCGCTGCGCCTCGGCCGCCACCTGCTCGCGCGCACGCTCGAGCTCCCCCTCGTGTGTGCGCGCCCTCGCCCGGTCCTCCTCCTGCTCCCACTTGGCCTCTCGCTCGCGCGCCAACAGCGCGTCGCGCTCCCCTTCTAGTGCGGCCACGCGCGCCTTCTCCCGCCCCACCTCTGCCTCGTGCCGCCGCTGCAGCTCTACCTCCCTATCGCGGTGGCTCTTCCGCAGCGATTCTAGCGCACGCTCCAGCTGGGCCTGCCGCTTGGCCTCCTTCTCCCTCTCCTCCACCTCCCGCACCCTGTCCCTCTCCTTCTCCTTCTCCCTCTCTGCGTCGCGCTCCTGCGCCCACGCCCGTTCCCTCTCCCGGTAGCGCGCCTCCGCCTCTTGCCGCCCGCGCTCCCGCTCCCTCTCTCGCTCGTGCTCCATCTGACGCTCCCACTCCTCCCTCTCCCTCTTCTCCCGCTCCTGTTTCTGCTGCTCTCGTTCGTCACGCTCCCGTTGCTGCTGCTCTCGTTCGTCACGCTCCCGTTGCTGCTGCTCCCGTTCGTCACGCTCCCGTTGCTGCTGCTCCCGTTTGTCAAGCTCCCGTTGCTGCTGCTCCCGTTCCCGTTGCTGCTCTGCCTTGCGCTCCCGAGCTTCCTCTTCACCCACCTCCCCAATGTCTGCCTCGACATGCCTGGTTTGACCCCCTGGCAATCCCTGCCCATCAGAACGTTCCCTCGTCCTCCTGTTGCCGCTGCTGTTGCCATCACCAGGGGCAGCTCGGCTCTTCCAAGGGTGGCTCACCGCGACCTCTCCGGGAGTGAGCTTGTCCTCGTCCTCCATGTCATCCACCAGCTCCCCCCAAATACCCCTGCCCGTCCCTTTCTCGGCTGAAAACTCCTGCAACAAGCCCTTTGCCAGCCGTGCGGCAGCAGCACCACCATCTGTCGGGGTGATGCCTACATCAGCAGCCACCGCCATCACAGCGGCCCCAGCCACGGCGTCATTCCTCCCATGGTGGCGTTCACCACGGTTGCCTTGGTCACTTTGATGCCCTAAGGATCCCTGTGCTGCGACAACATGGGTAGACGATTCCACTCGCTGCACGGCTGCCCGCACATGCGTGTCATCGATGACCGACTGCGCTCTGGCATCATGGGCAGACGCCTCCGCTGATATCTCGGATGCAGAATCGCCCTTGTGAAGACTGGCTGCGGCCGTGTCATCCACCAATCCCGGCCCAACTTCTGCCAACGCCACGCCAGCGCGCTTACTGCTGGCCTCACGACTAGCCCTCAGTTCGCGCGCTCCCAGGAACATCTCCTCCAGCTGGCGCAACGTGATGCGGTCCGCCAGCATTACCTCGCCCACCTCCTCACCGCTGCCTGCCGTGGTGTCTCCCTGGCCACCGCCTGCCTTCCTCTGCAGCAGCTGTGGCATGGTCATGGCCATTGCCAGCGCCGTGCGCACGTCCAGGGACGACAACGTGGGCACCGCGCGGCGGAAGAGCACTGCCAGCTGGCGATGGTCCAGGTACCTGCACGCATGGGTGGCAGGGGGCAGCACACAGAAACAGGTCGTTGGAGTGGAGGAAAATAGACTGGGTCCGCAGTTGTATGTAGGCGTGAGGGTGTGTGGCAGTGCTTGGTCATGCTACAGAAAGCAGAGGTCATTGTCGGATTTAGCACCTCCCCCCTCTCCCCTTCCCCCTCAGCCCTGTCCAAATTTTCCATATTTTGCGAACGGATACTTATCTGCCAATACGAGGTGTAAGGCTGTGGGGCCAAAAGTGCGACGTAGCCGGCACATGGCAAGCAGTTGCAAGGATTCTGTGCATGTCCCCACCCGTTGTGTTTGTCAGGCGCCTAGATGAGATGAATGAGGTTACAGCAAACAGCACTACCCTGCAAGCTGCAGTTTCCAAGGGCGCACAAGTAGTAGCTTGGGACCATGCAACACTACTCCACAAGTCCCTGAGCGACTGCTACTTCTCCAGCAGCTCGCCGAGCGGGCTAGAAACTCTCTGATGGAAGTCTCATTGGTGAAGGTGGCAGGCGCCAGCACATACCCACGCCCCGCGCTGTCCACGGAGTAGAAGATGGGGCGGATGCCAGACGGCCGCCCGCGGAAGTGAAGCGCCAGCACCTGCAGCGGGGACGTGGAGGATGACGACTCCTCCGACCCTCGGGCCTGGGCACCCTTTGGGGTGGACCCCGGTCGCGGTCGCCAGTAGTCAGCGCCGGCGCGCATCCATGCAGCTTTGCCTTCTTTGACTGCCTTGAGGAATTCCTTGTAGGACACCTGGGCACACCCACGATGGCCGGGAAGGGGCAGATGGATGAACGGAAGGAAAAATGGTCAGGCCGCCAGACAGGTAGATTGATTCGCAAATGGAAAGTAACCTTTATGTTAATGGATGAACTAGAAATTACAAGAAATGTATCCATGCACCTCCCAAGTTTGCTGTCAAGGCCCTTGAATGCATGTTAGCAGAGAGGCAGCAGCGACCGCAAAGGCAGCAGCAAACATGGCCCTATTCAATTGATAGTGTGTCCTCACAAGCCCCTCATGTCATCGTGCCTGCTGCACAAAAGGGGGGGTGGGGCGTACTCTTGTTGATAGGCCGGCGGGACAGGCACTGATGCATGACTCGGGCAACTCAGCCATGCTCGCCGAACAGAGAGAAGATGGCTCCCCGAAACCAACACTCCTTGATCCTACCGCGTGTGCCTCCTGTGTAAGCGCAGGACCCCGGCCATGCCGTGCTTGTTTCTTGACCCCCTGATCTTTGTATCCTGCAATTCAGAACGTGCCTGACAGCACCCACATCTGCCCCCGGCCGCACGCGAGCCCTTCCTCTTGCACTCCCCAGCCTAGGGGAATGTCACTAATGATTATCTTCAATAGAACCTGCTTGGATGATCTTCAATAGAACCTGGGTGGCAGGAACAGCACCCAGCGCAGGTGCCGCACTCATCAGAGGAACCCTGTCCATCGTTTTTAGCCACCACAGCGGCGGCATGTTCATATTCCATGGCAGTGTCACTACATTTGGCCTGTCGCAGGTGCAGGCCTACTGCCTAGCATCAACAAGCTAATGGCACGAGTCCTCAGGTTGTGGGTTGGGTGCCAAGCAGGTCAACTTCCCCGACAAAGTCAATTGTGATTAGTCAAGGTTTGCATGCAGAAAGCACAACACAAGGGGCCCTTGGTACAGCCAGGAGGTCGACGTCTTCATGTTGACTGCATTGTGCCCACGCACCTTGCCGTCCCCATCCACGTCCACCATCAGCTGGAAGAAACGGAGCTGCAGGGGAGTCACCTGTGATGGAGCACGCGAATGGCAAGGACGACAAATCCAGGGTGCCACCCGGCGGCAGCAGAGAAATCAAGGTTGACGTTACTAGGAAGATTCCAACCTGTGCAGCGACAAAAAAACAGCATCTTTGAAAAGCACGATAGGAAAACACCTCTTACATACCTAGTCTATATGTCCATAGTTGGAAATCCCCACAGCACAGAGACCGTGCCTGGAACATGACTCAAAGCCGCGCTGCCTGGCATGCTGGTACCCGAGCAGGAATCACCCTCCCATATTGTTCATTGCTACTCCAACGTCAAACGGTTTAGCCTTGCCAGTCTCTGGCCCTACAACGCTGCTCCCGCCGGTCCAGCCACGCGGTGCCTTCTCTACCCAGCAAACTGCTCTGCATGCACGCCCCTGCTTTCGCAACCTGTCACTCACGTCGGGTGCTACGTGCTTCATGAGCTGATACAGCTCGGCCACGCTCAGCCGCCCGCTGCTGTCGCGGTCCCACTGCCGGAACAGTTCCAGGGGCCGCACGCGCTGGCTGCTCAGCCAGGTGTCCACACGCGTGAGAAACGCCACCGCCGACGCCACCTACCACACATGGTTTGGGATGCAGAACACATGCAGGAGCCGAATGTCAGCATCCGCGCATGGGGGGGCGGTTGATGGATGAGTGACGGCTAGATGTGGGGACCGGATCAAACTTGGATGACCGACTGGCTGTGACAATACACGCGGTCAGGACTGCCAAGTCAATCGAGCGTCTCGGCACTTAAAAAGTAGGGGCAGAAGCCCTCATTAGAAACAGTGAGAATTCACCCCAAAGTGCTTGGGTTTAGCTGCCTACACCACGCCAAGTCCTTGTCCTCGGCGAGGTCATGCATAAGCAAGAACAGCCACCGCTACACCAATGACTATGTCCGATCACGCCACATCCGCGGGGTAGAACCAGGGTGTTTTCCTCACGGTGCCTGCAACAGGAGACCGGCCAGCCTGCCAACTCACCAATGCCTCTGCGTCCTCATTTCGTGGCTGCATCGCAGGCACGCCCCCAGATTCGGCTGCCGCTGCCTCCAAATGTGGCGCTCTCTCCTCCAGCACAGGGGACAGGGGCGCCCGCGCGTGGGGCCCGCCTGGTGGCCGGGGACAAGGGTGGGGTGGACAAATGAACGTCACGGATCTCAGCTATGCTATACGGTGGCCCTTCGTAGCAAGGAACAACAGGGCGTACCACACGAGCCTGTAATGCTGGCAAGCTAGGTGTGAATGCACATTTTCGCAGCACCGATGGCATCTACGAGCGAGAGCCACAGCAGAGATACATGGAATGCCATGCAGCATGCAGCAGGGAGCATGCCCCAGTGGGGAGCATGCTAGTCTAAGGGCACACAAGCCGCACGTCCAGCCCGTGGGGGCAATGCAGTGACACCATCCACGGGCCCAGGTGTGGACAGGCACAGGCATGCTACCATGCCCTCATGAGCATGGGGATGAGGGTAAAACTCCATGACATGGCATGGGAACACTGCTCAACCCGATGGCCTCGACGATGCTGGTGCAACGCTTGGCCTCTGCCATCAGCAGTATCGTGTGACTATCTCAAGACACTGAAGACAGGGCGTAACAGGCATTTTGGGCCCCCCAATGCAAGAGACGACCAAGTAGGGTCCATCTGAGGGTAACACAGGTGGGCATAAACGCACACAACTGTGGGACGATAGCGTCGACAAAAAAGGCGAAGGAGAAGAGCCGCCAAGTAGGTAAAGGAGCAGCGGGCCAGCCTCAACTAGGACTAGGGAACAGTAATCGGCACCCATCCCCACAGCAACGTACCTTGCCTGCTCCCCTGCTTGCCCTCGCCCGCCCTGGTCCGCACCAAGTGCCCCCGCACACGCGCCTGAAGCACACGCGCGGCGGCATCCCTGCGCGCTACATCATCATGGGAAACCGATCGGGGCGCCATCGCCTCCACCCCATGGGGGGACAGGGCGCCCTCTTGGCCGGCATGCCGCCCGCTGGCACTCCCCCGCAGGCTGTTACTGCTGGCGGCGCTGAGCCGTTCCAGCTCGGCCAAGTAGTCGTCGTCCGGTTCCAATGCGCCCGCGGACCGCGCGACGCCAAACCCAAACTCCCGCGCCAGCAGCGCCGCGGACGGCACACCGGGTGCCACACCTCCTGCGCTTGCGGCCGGCACCGGTGCGGTCGACCGGCCCACGCCCGGTGCCTGGCGGTCGCTGCCTCGGGAAGCCACCGCCGCTGCCATGGCCGCCTGCCCCGCGTGGGACACCTGGACGGGCACCGGCATCTCCGCACTGGGGTCTCTTGTCGTGTTGCTGCCTGGTTGCTGGCCGCCGTCACCCGCCCCCGCATCCCGCCGCCGCGCCGCCGCCCTCTGCTCCCGCAGCTGCTCGAGTCTCCGCACGCTTAGCAGCGAGGGGGGTTGACCGCTGGCACCTGCCACCAGGCCCTGCCCACTGGTGCCTCGCTCATCATGGGGTGACGTTGGCGCGGCTGGGGCATGCCTGCTTGCCTCGTAGTGCCCCACCGGCACGTGCGCCTGGTCATCATCATCTACACCCTCATCCCCTCCCCCCTCGGCCCTGCGACTGTCCTCTCCCCACCCCCAGAAACCCCCCTCCGGCACCCCACCAGCAGCGTCGCCCCCTTGTGCTGCGCTTTCACCCAGCGGGAACAGCCCTTCCTGCCGTGGCCGCGGCGCGGTGGCTGCTATCCGCCGGACAGCCTCCTCCTCCTTCTGGTGCCGCTCGCGTGCCACCCCTTGCACCGCCGCCAGCACGCGACTAGCGTCGATCGCATACACAGGGGGGGTGGGCGCGGCACCGGCCGCTGATGGCGCTACCGAGGGGAACGGGCCACGATCGCGCACGCCCTTGGCTGAAAAACCGCGTGCACGTGCCGCGATGCCCCGCGCGTCGCCCTGAGGACGCCCCAAATCGTAGTCCCCAATGTCGCTCTCATCCCCGTCCCCTTGCGCGCGGTGGCCAGACGCATCACCGTGCACCTCATCTTCACTGTCACTGCCATCCGCCACGTGGGAAGGGCGCCCGGCCGCAGGCTGCAGCGCCTGCTGCACGCGGTGGAGGTACTCGGCCGACACACGACCTGGCGGATGCACAGGGTGTGGGTAGCCATGCAATGGGGTGAACGTAAGGGTATAGCCTGCTGTCTGTTGCACCAAATACCCAGAGAAGAAATAATCACTGCAGCTATCGCAAGTTGAATCACTAGCCCTAAAACCAGTCACCGCTATAGAGGAAGCCACTCCAGGGCCGGAGAAGCCCTAAACCCTAAACACTGCCAATCGGCCTGAGTGCACTTCGCATGCAGCACGCCGCGAATCCCGCCAAACTCTCTTGCGAGCAGCAAATCCTGCCTGACAGCATACCAGTCCGCCAGGCATGCTGCCTGGATGACAGCGGCCCATGTTCCACGGGATGTTTCTCGCCATCACTCACCTTGCTCGTCGGTTTCAATATTCCTCAGCGCCTTGTGCACCAACGGGCTCGCGCGCGCCAAGTCCAGAAGAGCCTTGCGCAACATGCTGGGGGGGGGCTGGGCCCCGCTGTCGGATGGAGCCCCCCCCTCTTGCGATCCCCCCCCATGCCTTGGGGTGACATCCCCATCCCCATCCCCACCTCCATCCCCGCCACCGCCATCCTCGCCCGCATCTGCATCCACGTCCCCCGCAACCTCCCCGGACAAGTCCCCACTCGCGTCGTGGTCCTCCGTCTCCGCATCCGTGCCGGGGGAGTTGCGATACCGCGGCCGCGGCTGGCCGGCCGGCCCCAGTGCCCGCAAGCCACCCTGTGGTTGGCAGCCATGAAAGCAGTCGAGGGTGGTGCAGGTGCACCGATCATAGTACCGGGCTGAAGGATATGTCAGCAGAATGAATGACCATTGCCTGTGAAAGGCTGAAGCACACCAGAGCTGGGCGGTCATCATCAATTTAGTTGTCTTCCATGACTGCCTCAAGCATACCATCCGGCTGAAGGACTGTATTTGTTGACAACAGGGATCAGGGACAGGGCACTGACCTAAACCCAGAGAAACTGTCGCGATCTCATCATTGCATCCCGGCATCAACTCCCTCACGTACCTTGAACAGCAGCTGGCCGCGTAGGTCCCCTGGTGACCCTGGCAGGCCATCCTCCACCACGGCGCTCCTGTCCACCACCGCATGGGCTCCTGCCTGTGTTGGCTCATCCGCGTCCAGCCCCAGCAGTTGCCGCAACCGGTCTCGTTCAGCCTGCAAACTCTGGAGACGGCCGTGCGCCGCCCCTTGCTCCTCCTTGCCAGCAGCTGGCGTGCGGGCAGCCATCGCTGCAGACGCGGTTGCTGACGCAGCGGCAGCTGGGGGGCCCTGGACCATGCCAGCATGGCCACCCATGTCTGCTGGGCCAGGGCCCCTCCCGCTGACCGCTTGCGCGCTTGACCACCACTGGTTTGGGCCCTCTACCACCCCACAGGAGCAGCGTGTGTTGCAAGAGCCACCACAAATGGGATAAGGAGCTGTTGAAGTCCATGGAACGCTACCCAACGCCTTTTGTTCATGCAACAAGCGATGGGTGTGAGCGGAGCTAGCCCAGACGCCGCCTAGCATGACCAACAGGAGGGGCCTAAAACCGCACCAGAGCGCGCTCCCTCTTATATCCCAGCGCGGCACCCGGCGCCAGCCAAAGTGGAAATTGGCCAAGTGCGCTCCGCGTGCAAACGGGCTGCGCCGGATTGAAAACGGCTCCTTTGGGAGTGTGCTACGATCTACGTTGCTTGTATGACACGTGGCACTTTTAGTCAGTGAGTCAGGCAGGCAATCTTAGTAGCAGCCTACAGGGGTGACAACTGACAAGTCAGTCCGCCAGTCCGCTTATTCCCACGCCGGTCATGACTAGAAAGAGTGGTGACATCCAGCCACGGCCGCGGTTCACAATACACCACCGGCGGCATGGCCGGGCCCGTGGTCCAACAATGCGGCAGGTACCGCAACCGGCACCTAAAGCAGCTGGCCCCTACGTTGTGGCTGGATAGTACCACCTGAACTATTACTGCCAGAACACCGTACTACAGCATTTCGCCACTTGCAGACACTACCCTGAAACAAACCCAACCCATCCACGTGGCAACTGTTGGTTCACTCCTCCACTCTGCAAAATCAAACGCCAGACCAAGCTAGCGGGATCACCAGAGCACACTCCCCTCCCTAGAACCAGGTGCCGGACCGGCAGGAAGAGTGCACTCCTGAAGCATTTCCTTGGCGCCGCTCTCAAACATTTCGACCGGAGCGCGCTCCGTCGGCAAAACTCTGGCGCCGGATCCATTTTTACCGGTTTGCTAGCGAGCTCAACGTCCCAAGGTGCTGCGCCAGATCAGTGACGGAGTGTGCTGTTTTGCCTGGATGTCCCCCCTCCTTGCCCAACATGACATGCTTATGTGACCCAGCCAACCAACCCTGCCACACCAGCCTGCTGCAGCAGGCCCGTTCTAGAGGTCGGAGGGGTTCCCCACTCAACACGTATGAAAAGGGACGCAAGTCCCCTCCATCTTCACCTCGCCAGCTTAGGCCTGCGATGTCGACATGTTTAGAGGTTCTGGGTTAGGGGGGGGGGGGGAATGTTTCACTAGGTCTACGTCCGGGTAGTGGGGGTGTTAAGCCCCACCACCACACACACATCCGCAAAACGGGCATGATGCATGGCATGCATCTAATACTCGGCATCCAATACCTTGCATCTATTATATGGCATGTACTACTTGGCATGCGTCGCCACCCACCTGTCTCCTGTAGGGCCCGCTCTTCCGCGGGCAGCGGCGGCGCCTCTCGGAACCGCTGAATCTGTCGCGCTATCATGCCCGACGGTCGCTTTGGCACGACCACACCAGTCGACGACCCGGCAACAGCGACGGATGATCCGGCGATGGCCAGCGGGGACGTGGGGGTGGCCCCTTGCGCCTGCTGTCCTGCTAGCACACGTGCACCACTGGCCTTGCTAGGAGCCTCGTTGCGTGCGGATGAGGGCTTGAGCGCGGCGGCGAAGGGAAGCGGTTCGGGTGCTGGTGCAAGGGGAATGGCTCGCCCGACGCCTTGCTGGCAGAGGAAGCATCATTCACAAACACGGCCGTACAGAAAATGGGAGCAGCAGGTGAACACCCGGCGACCTTCCATTGCAAAAGAGACCACCGGTCCGCTCTGTCTCCTACAGCCTCGCACATCCTTGCAAGTCGCACCAAGAGGCACCCTAGCTCCCCGCCATCAAACCGCCTCATGTTGACTGCATGAGACCCAGCCATCCACCCATGCCTTTCACCGTTTCGCTTGAACTGCTTGCTGAGGTTCGGTTGGGTTGGTCTTGGTATGCTTATTGTGGTAGTATGCCCAATGCGAAAAACTAGGATTCACAAGAAGGCAGTAATGAGCGTGGGGAATTCCGCTGGTGGTGCCGACGCTTGTGTCCTATGTGGCTTTCAAGAACATGGGCTTAAGGTGCCCATCCCACAGCAGCATTTAAGGCATGGAAATGCAGGCCTGCCAGATCATCGCAAGTGCGTCCATTCCATTCACACGCTGTGTCCACATTGTATCCCTTATGGTATCACACCTCCCGTAAGGTATGGTAAACTGACATCACACCACAAAAAACACAATATATCAATACAGTCAACCGAGGGTTGGGACATGGAAACTACGATGTCCTGCGCCCTTTCCACAAAGGCACGCATCGCCATTCAAAAGGCAGGCATCTCGCAACGGGCAAACCAGGGAAGGGATGAAGAGCAGGGCAGGGATGGCTTACAATGGATAGCCCCATTCTCCCATCGCTGCCAGGGTGTGTCTCTGTGATCTTTGTTTCCACGACGACCTCCTTCTTCTTCTTCCTGTGTGCCAAGTGGCAGGAAAGGTTGACATGCGCGGCATAAAGTTCAAGTCTTTTTTCAAGGCTGTGGGGTATGAGACAGGTACACCTGTGCATGTGTGTTTCAGTGGTTGACACGTAAGGACAGGGTCACTTGACCGACAAAGGATAGACAGGATGGAGAAGAGGGCTAGTTCGCCGTGCTTTGACATCTTCGTCCTGTTCAAGAACAAGGCAAGTCTGTCAATGGTTGGGCAACAGGAGAAGCGCCCTGGGCGATAAGGACTGCTGTGCAAGCCATTTGAATTTCCTATCTTTTACTCTTTCCCTGTGTCGCTCGTTTCCTCTTTTGTGCCCGCGTGGCGTGCTCCCCTCCCCCATCCTCCCCAGTCTCCTCTGTTTCCCAGTGTCCTTCCTCTAATAATTCTGCTGTGTGTCTACCTGTGGTGTGTCCAGTTCAAACATGAGCTTGCTAGCAGCCGTGCAGAGGCTGAAATGCACAAGAAAACACACGAAGAAAGAGGGAGAAGTGGAGGGGTGGGGACAAAGGGGAGGAGATACACACACGCATGCACACGCGCACACACACACAGAGAAAGAGACAGACAGAGGGAGAGGGGGGGGGGCGGGGGGGGGGGAGAGAGACAGAGAGAGGGAGAGGGAGAGGGAGAGGGAGAGGGAGAGGGAGAGGGAGAGGGAGAGGGAGAGGGAGAGGGAGAGGGAGAGGGAGAGGGAGAGGGAGAGGGAGAGGGAGAGAGAGAGAGAGAGAGAGAGAGAGAGAGAGAGAGAGAGAGAGAGAGAGAGAGAGAGAGAGAGAGAGAGAGAGAGAGAGAGGGAGGGAGGAGAGAGAGAGAGAGAGAGGGAGAGAGAGAGAGAGAGAGAGAGAGAGAGAGAGAGAGAGAGAGAGAGAGAGAGAGAGAGAGAGAGAGAGAGAGAGAGAGAGAGAGAGAGAGAAGAGTACCCATCAAACAACCCGGACAGACTCCCGAGCAGAAATCACACTATTCACACAACTCGCATGGAGCATGGTGATGCAGCGAGCACTCTATCTAGCAGGCAATATACAGAGCTGTTGAACGGCTGCCTAGGCCATGCTGCCAGCCAATATACAGAGCTGTTGAACGGCTGCCTAGGTCATGCTGCCAGCATACCCACCGGGACAAGATGCCGCGCACTGAGGCCGGCAGCAGCCGCCGCGTCCGGCTCTTCTCAGCAGGATCATCCCCAGCCATGCTCTAAAGAAAACAAGCTCGAGAAGCCAGGTTTGAACGGGAAATAGGCAGAGTGCGGGGAAATTAAAGTGGAGTGAAAGTAAACAGCAAGAGCGGTAAGCGATGGCCATTCTCTGCGAGCCCACCTTCAGCAGGCGCAGAGAGTTGAATTGAATATGGCAGGTGGCAGTCTCTATCAAGGCCTTTTGCCGTCTTGAAAAGTGACGTGGTTTCGATTGAATGCTGTCTCAATTTGCGACTGGTTCCAAAGCGTATTCTTCTCGAAAACCTTTTAAAATAACTTCTACTGATAAGAACGGTAGTTTTCGAAAAAGTGCTAACCCTGTTGCTACGTTATATTGCCGGCAAGTACGCAGCAAAGATATACGGTTTTACAATAATATATCCAGGCGTTAGGCGAGCCCACCGTATCGGATATGTTTTCCTTACACCTCATCCTGCTAACTTTTGGTGTGAAGTGCCCGCTGTGATACCCCCCCGGCTCTTTCTCCCACCCCACCCCGAAGCTTGCGTTTTTCAGTCTGATAAATTATAAAGCTAATATCCTCCCTAAGCCAGATGAAAGATTGAAAGTCGAATCAAAGACGTTGACATAGTGTCATTCATACAAAGCCAATGATTTAGTGACATTAATATAAAAAACTTGATTGCAGCTGCTCTGCGTAAATTTGCCAGCCCCCTAGGTAACTGACGGTGGCGCGTCTATTCGTGTTATGCAGACAAGCATGAATATTTATATTTTACACTTGAGGGCTACTGATGTTATAAGACACGTGCCTATCATCTCGAGGAAGACGGGGTAGCTAATGGCGGTCAGTTTGCCACATCGAAGTCCGCCAGATTCGAAAATCAAGGATAGAAGGTAGAGTGTGGTAATCACGTACCGACAATATGACGAAGGATGTAGACCCGCCTAGCCTAGCATGCAATCACGACTGCGTAGGATTTCTCTACTCGCCTCCTATTCAAAAGACCTTCGCAGGTGTCTGAAATCTATCGTGGACAATATTCATCCATAACCCATCGTGGAGGCCCGGTGTCAATTGTGATTATCGTCGTCAAGGTAATCCATTAGATAGGCCGATCCACAATTACAACAAAAGCACAAAGCGTTGCAGGAATAATTCTTGAATACTTTAGAAAGGTGGTCTGCGACGCTATTACTGCACCAAATTTCAATTCGCATAGCTAATCCTATATCGCTGTAGAAACTGTATCTCAAATGCAAACGCTCGCGTACAAACGCTCCACATTCAAATATTCGAGTCGTTATCCCTGGCCACTGGCCAGAGCTTTTTATTCTTTCATCGCAGCTTTGAGTTTGCTAGTCGCCAATACCCTGCATCATGCGGCTCTAGAGCCTGCTACAGTACACCCGCCACGCGGCAGGCAAAGATCACTTTCCACGCCATCCATCACCGACCGGCGACCTGTGGGGATTTTGGCGCGAGATCGGAGGTTTTCAATCGCGAGAAAGGCGACGTCCCGATTTTCCTGCATAGTCCTCCGTGTACATGTGGGGTATATGTTGAGGAAGAGGCAAAGTTATAAAGGTTATAAATATGTGTGTTGACGACATGCAGCCGTTGTACAATCTTTCAATGTGTCTTTAGAAAAGCAGCTTTGCTTATTTTCTTGCCGGAATCCCTTTTCTATAAGGCATAATGGAAACAATTCGTGGAAGGTCGCTACATTTATTCGTGCTCTTTCTCGTTGTAGCCACCGCCGGCGCCCATGCCAGCAATCTGTCGACGGAGCAGGCAAGTGGCAAAGTTATCGTCAACCGTGTCGCCAATGCATCTGCCAGCGATGGAAGCAACTATCCTCAGCACAACCCCTTCCAGGGCCACGATGTCTCGGGACGCCTTGGAGACAGCAGGACGCCCCAGAATTTAGCTGCCGATTTGGCTGGCCAAGGAGTGGCTTCGACTGATGAGGTTCCATCAGGTATATTAAGCATTATTTGTCTGCAAGCTTGCCCTGATGCCGCATAATTGCTGCCTTGTCTTATTAGAAGCCTGCCGCATCTTGCCATCGTGTTTAATGCGGACTATATGGCTCTGCTTGCTTCTAGAGATAGCTGGAATGCGTCTGCCAGGTCTCAAATCTACAGTCATGTTAACTTTACGTTACTGAATGACCATACTGCAGCCTCAGGGCGGGAAGGTAGGCGTGCAAGTAGGATGCTCCAGAGCGTGGCAAACCGTCACTGGCTCTTGTTTCTGCGCTGCGCTCTTCGTCTGTTCCTTCGTCCCTCCGGCATCCTTGGCCAATATGCAGGCCCTACCACGGATAGCGCTGTCGGCATGGTGGCGCCCCTGCCCAGCCTTTCGTCGCTGCCCATCAGCTCTGCGTTTGTCACGCGGCAAGGCACACAATTCTTCCTGCGGGGCAGCCCCTTCTACTTCAGCGGGTGGAACACCTACTGGCTGATGACCACGGCGGCGGACGTGGGCCAGCGGCCGCTCGTGCGCCAGGTCATGGAGGAGGGCGCGCGCCTGGGGCTCAAAGTGCTGCGCACCTGGGCCTTCAATGGTACTCCGCGCCGTGCTCACTTGCTTTCATCCCCATGGCAGCAAGTTCATGCCTTTGAGGGATGCCGTGGTCGCTGGTTTCCCTGCACCTATTTCTCGCCTTTGTTTCACTTTTCCCTTTTCTATGCTTTCGTTGCCACATTTTTCACAAGTTTCACGTTCCACTTCATACAAACCTGCTCGCTGCCTCCTCTGTGCTGCCCTGTCGCAGACGGCGCCGACGAATGGAACCCACTGCAAGTGCGCCCAGGTGTCTACTCAGAGGTGGGCTGGTCTCTTCTGGCACCCGCATTTCCCCCTCCGTTCCCCCGCAAGGTTCTCTCCCCCTTGGAAGCATCATACGGCGTGTGGCACGGCAGCTGCATGGTGGCAGCCGCTTCTTGTTCCTCTGCATATATGATGCCAACGCTGCACTGACGTGGCAGGCCACTTAGGCCACACATGTTCTGGAATATTTCCTGCTCTTGCACCCCCCCCACCACCTCCACCCCCACTGTACCCCCCTGTACATTTCCCCTTGCTCCCGCAGAAAACGTTTGTCGGGCTGGACTATGTGCTGTCGGAGGCGCAGCGGCTGGACATCCTGGTCCTGCTCTCGCTGATCAACTGGTGGGAGGACTATGGCGGCATCCCCCAGTACATCGCGTGGGCCAACCAGGCAGGCGCGGGGCTGTCCAATGTGGACGACTTCTACATCAACCCACGTAAGGCCTGGCGGAATATGCTTTGGGGAAAGAACATCAGTGCCTTGCATTATGTTGCTGTGACCCTGGCATACTGCAGGGCGCATGGTCGGGCTAGGCGTATGGCGATACGGTGCAATGGGCAAGCATGTGCCAGGGTGTCACATGCGTTTGCAGAGGCATCTGCGAGCGTCCTTCCCGCCAATGGGCTAGCCACAATCCACATGGTTGGGGTATAGAACGGGTGCGTGGGGCAGAAGCTACGTTAGCGCATGGGGCTTCTTACGGTGGAGAAAGGTTGCTTTTTAGACGCTCGTTAAACCAGGCTAGCTTCCCAGATCAGTCCAACAAGAGGCATGGAAGCTAGCCATCTTGTAACTGTGATATCAATGGGACAGCTTGTAACGATACTAGTACTAGTTTGTAATCAGGTAGGTGTGTAGTGGCTAGCGTGCGCACATACGCACATGGCGGGAGGTGGTGGCCGGTGGAACAACTCCTCCCCCCCTCTTCATGCCAATGGACATGGTGCAGGAGCACAGCTCAGCCCTGATGCTGTATAACAGCTACACCAGTATGCTGATCGCATGCCATAGCACATAACCCAACTGCATGGGGTTATCCTGCATGGCTTCATCTTGGTTAGTCAGATGAAGCCTGTTAACAAGATGAAGGCCTTTCTGCATTTGGCTTTGAGAATGCAAGTTTGAATAAACATATTTGAATCTGCTGCCTGTCTTGTAACAGCGTCTCCTGTTTTCCTTGCCAGGGAGATTCGTCCCACCATGACTGGATGAGTTCACCACACACAACTCTTGGGTGTGGCTGTGGCTGCCCCCTCCTGCCACGCAGTGTGCAAGCGCTACTACCAGAACCATGTCCGCACGGTGGTCAACCGCAAGAATGTGTTCACGGGGGAGCTGTACCGCGAGGACAGGAACATTTTCGGTGAGCGCACCCATGGCTCGTGATGACAGCAGCAGTTTCAGGTAGCGCTGCTGTGGCATGTGCTTGGCGCGGCCCTCACTCCTTCCAGCTTTGCTTTGGAAGCTTGCTTGTCAATGTTTCGGGTGGTCGTTGCATTCTGGCGTGGGAGCCGAAGCATACTGCATGGGCGGTAGTGGATGCCACCCCTCACAGCGGGTTGCTGAGGGCACTTGACCTTCCTTGTGAGCCGCTGGCCTTGAGCTGGACTGTACCCCCGTGCCACCCGACCACGCAGGGTGGGAGCTGATGAACGAGCCGCGCAGCTACACGGTACCGGACGGGTCCACCATAAAGGTACGCGTCGCAGGCAGGGGATGATTCGAGTCATGGGTGGAATTCTGCTAACATTCATGGATGTTGTACAAGTGAAAGCCTGGCCATACCTGACGTGCATGGTGGTAACATTTTCGTCCTCTTGTGACGAACGCTTGCTGTGTTGCCCACCGACATCCTGCTGTGGCCGGTGCGGTGGGAGTCCTCCAGTGTTGCTGAACCGCATCGCTGAAGCTACCTTGTGGCTTACGCACGTATTATGCATGCTGCCACATGGGGTGAATCCATGTCTTCTGGGTTGCGTTGGTGTGCCGCAGGCGTGGGCAGCGGAGATGGCCAACCTTGTCAAGGTGCTTGACCCCAACCACCTGGTCACTGTGGGCAGCGAGGGTCACTATGGGCCGTTGACGCCGGTCCGGTGCCTGACTGCCAACCCTGGGTGCGTGTCTGCCCTTTGCAACTGGCTTCCCTGGCTTGCTCTCTAGCTCTGGTAACATGCATGGACTCCCAAGTAGTACCCGATTCTTCCCATGCGTTGACCGAGGGGATGGAGGGTGACTCAGGCTCCTCATTTGTCTGGTTTGGCCCTGGGAGGCATTCAAGTGTTTAACTGTGTCCTCCTCATGGCACGCATAGCTCAAAGGCCATCGTCATCAAACAGAGCAGGAGATGCCGTGCCTCATGTCTGACCTCGTGCTTGTCTCGGAACAAATGCCTTGCCTTCCTTGCTCTGGTTGCATGTGTCATTGTGGTGTAACATGCGCGGCCACTGCACGGCCCGTACACTACCCGCGGTCCCATCGGTGCAGATCATGGGCCTGCAAGACAGGTAAGTTGCTCTAGTGCCCTCGAGTGGTGAGCTGGCATGCCGTGGATGCTAGATAGGCGACCACGCAGTGGATCGCTCGCTCGCTTGCTTGCTGCGCACCTCCTCTATGTGAACCAGTGCCTCGGCATCCTGGTGTGTGCTGCGTAGTACCATACCAGGTATGTGCCATGGTGCCACCGTAGCACGGTCAAACATTTCTGTCATACATGTGCTTGCAGGTGGGCACCAAATGTCTTACATGTGGGCACTGCCTCATGTGATTGCACAGCGGCTGTCTAGCGCTCACTCACTCTTGTATCGAGAATGCGGGTGGCATACATTCTCGATACACTCGGCTTACCAAAGGCGATCAACGGGGTATAGCGGGATGGACGCGTGGCGACGTCTACAATATTAGAAGGCTGGTGAAGGCAGCACACGACAGGGGCATACTCGTAGACTGGCCAGCCATGCCCCCAATACGGCAGCGGAACCTTCCCCTGGTTATCAAACAACAAAGCTTCCGTTTGAAGATAGGGTGCCCACTGCACTTGTGCGCAGTCTTGCTGTAAATGGCATCACATCCGCCTTTTTCCCTGGCCGCGTGGCTTCATGGGATCCACATGCATCCACGCGGCATGTGTGTCCTTGCCCCCCATGAACCAGGTTGGCTGGGAAGCCTTCACATCCGTGTATCTGTGTTTAGCACCCACTGTGGGAAAGCAGTAGCGAGGGCTATATATGGTGCGGGTGCTAGGCACCGTGTGCCACGATGCACACAACCATCAGCAGCGTGGGGGCTGTTGCTCTAGTGCCAACAGGTGGATGTCCATGCTTGGCCATGGTGTGTGCTGGTTGCTGCTGCCGGCACCAGAAATCATGTAGTGTCTGCGGCGCAAGTTTGACATGTCTACCCACCGTCCGTTGCCACCTGGCTGCTGACATTAGCTGTCTGTGCTAGCAGCGAGGCGCGATGCTCCTATCAAGACAGGTGTCTCGGTCGGGAGGACTCGACAACAATGAGGAACAGGGCCCCTAAATCTTCATTCCAATAACCTGGCATGGCCCGTCCCCACAACCCGCGGCTCGCACGTGCGGGATGGCAGGCGGGGACTTCATCAACGTCCACTCCATCCCAAACATCGACTTTGCGACGCACCACGTGTACCCGGATGTGCGTGAGCCCCTGAGACACCTGGCAATTTATGATAAGAAGAACCTCTGGCATTTCACGCCCGTCAGCACGAGAATCCCCATCGAATGCAGGGCTGGGGATGATACAGACGCACTGCTCATTTGCTCATGTTGTGTTTGACTATACTACTATGTGTTTGTGTAGTAAGGAAACTTAGTGAAACTAGCATGGTACTCCGTGACACGCTCCTGCATAATTTGGCAGGCAAGTGCTTACTCAGAATCCGTATGGGCAATGCAATGTCTGACCTCTTTTCCCATGATGATGCCACGATCAGCGCGCCTGCGTTATTGTGAACTTTTTACCCCCCGCTATGCTCTACAACATCAGTTGCGTTGCCTATCTGCTGTTCTCATTGTTACTGCTAAAGTTGTGTTTCATCCTTTTCAGCCACTAGGCAATATCCACTGTGGCAACACATCTCTCACAGTAGCCGCCATCTGGTCAGGGACCTTCTATGGCTGTCCTTTATTAGCCACGTTGTGGTATTCAGTACCCTTTGTTTGACCAAAACGGTTGTGTGAGCACTCAGGGACATTTTGCAAGGCAGCCTGGTCAGCGTGAAAGCCATGTTACTGGCCATACACCATCAATGCATTCTCTCAACCTCATTATCCCCATGGTTGGCTTCCTCGGCTGATAGCCTCCTGTCTTTTCCACGCTGCCACTCCTGCCAACGGCAACGTTGTGGGGGCCATATCATGATTTCGCTTGTTTTTGCCCCTGAAGCAGGCTGGTCTCTGCTAGTGACGTCCATGGCACCATCAGGACCATTTACACGACTAGCATAACCAAGTGTCTAGCATGTGTGCACCTGGCGCGTACCATGAATGGGGTGTGGTGTGTGTATGTTCAGACGTGCAGGGTACGTTATTCCGTGTTCAGGTGGTAAGGTTATCTCGTCCCTCGCAGCCTCGCACCTGACGTGTGTCCAGGATCCTTCGTTTCTGTCCTGGACAGCTTGGCGGGTCCTAGGTCAGGCATGGCACTTTGCATGCAGAAGACTAACCGTGGCCCTTGCCGCTGTGGACCTTGCCATTATTCCCACTGTGACACAACTGCATCGGAGTAACCTGACTCAAGCGAGTTGCCTGATGCTTGCCTGTACGTCTTGTCTGGATATGTTGCCTGATGGCTGCCTCTACACGTCGCTGCATGCTGCCTCGCGCATGGGAACGTGGCGGGCCGCCTCCTTCGTCGCGCCCCGTACTTGGGGCTTCCCACGGACAGGCATGGTGAGCTGTTCTCACAAGGCAACCATGGCTTTCCTGTCACAGCCCCTCTGGGCTGTAAAGCACTGGTGGATGCCTGTCATGTATTATAGCTTGCGTGAGCTCCCTGTGACGTCGAACAATCCTTGCGATTATCACAAACAAAGATGCCTCTGCACATAGCTCCAAACGCGGGGCGATCCAAGGGCAGCTATGGTGTTGCATACCAGTCATGTGCCCATCCTTTTTGCCCAAAGCATGATATGAAATGAAGGACGATGATAATGACTCGAATGTGGTTGTCAACCTGGTCGCATGCACTGCCACCCTGGCAGGCTGGGCGGGGCCCCCTTGTCGCAAGAGCTGGAGTTTCTGTCCCGCTGGAATGCGGCACACATTGAGGACGCCCAGAACATCTTGCGTATGCCAGTTGTCGGCACCGAGTTTGGCCATCGCGCTACGGGCCCCTCGGACACTCTGGATGAGCGCGTGCGCGTGTTTGGCGCCATGTATCGCGCGACGCAGGAGAGTGCGGCCAGCGGGGGCCCAGCCGCAGGGGCGCTCTTCTGGCTGCTCAACGCGCAGGGGACGACCGACTGGAACGGCTATGGGGTCACCGCGGGCCAGGTCACCAACACCGACATCACCAAGCACAGCGTGATAATGTCGTCAATCCAGGGACCGCCGGACAACCTGCTCATCAACCCCTCCATGGAAGCGGAGGCGACATGGCCATGGTGAGAGGCTATCAGGTGGAAGCCTCATTACACAAAACAGCATATATATCCTACTCCTAGTATCCTACTATGTCCTGCTTTCACTCCATTCGTTGCGCAGAGGCTTGGGATGGCGGCCAACTCTTGAGTGATATCACGTGCATCCTTGCTCTGCCCATGCCCTACACATAGGTGCGCATGCCGTTGTCCCCGGCTCGTCAGCCTGCAGGCGTCCTAAGGAGGCCCCTAATAATACTTTCGCCACAGCCCGCCACCCCCTGCATGACCCCATACCGCATGTGTCCCCATTGGACGCATGGAGCACGTGTGGACTAGCCTCAGTCACGCCCTCGCGCCTGCGCTCGTCTCACGCCCTCGCGCCTGCGCTCGTCTCACGCCCTCGCGCCTGCGCTCGTCTCACGCCCTCGCGCCTGCGCTCGTCTCACGCCCTCGCGCCTGCGCTCGTCTCACGACCTCGCGCCTGCGCTCGTCTCACGCCCTCGCGCCTGTGCTTGTCTCACGCCCTCGTGCCTGTGCTTGTTGTCTGCGCCAAAGCACTCGCAGCAGTCTGACCGCCCCTGTAGGCCGGTGTGGTCATAACCACCCCCACCCTGACCCTGGCCGACATTCTTATGTGATGACATCTCCCTGCAGGTTCTCGCTGGGTGAGGCCAACATCGGCCGCAGCACGGTGGCGAAGACCGGCAACCGCTCCCTGCTGGTGTCGGGTCGCTGGTTGGGGACGTGGGAGGGGCCCGCCCAGGTGAGCACCCCCAATCTCAGCCTTCCCACACGCTCCCATGGCACGGCTCACCCAGCTAGTCCTGCACCTGTGCGGCTCACCATGCCTAACGTAGGGGCTGGTACGTCCCCAGAATGGACGTCCCCTCCATGTTCCATCCACAAGGGTCTGATCTCACACTCCTCGATTTCATGCATACCTGGTGGCCAACCCCTGCGCTGTGCACTGTTCGCCCACAGGACATCACCCAGGCCACGTTCCCGGGCCAGCGGTACTACCTCACCGCGTGGGTGCGCGTCAAGCAGGCCGCCAGCGCGCCCGCCATGCTGACCGTGAAGCAGGTAGTGCTGCCACCTGCCACATCTTGGCACCTGTGTTGGCTGCAGCGAGATGTTTACGACGTGCCCTTTTGACTGTCGTGGTCGGGTGGGAGGTGGCCATCGCCTCCGTCCGTGCTTGCTATCGCGCTCATGCTATCACTCTGCGCTGCTTGGTTGCACTATGTGCTTCCGAAGGTTGTCCGCCATGCGCCAAGGCAGAGCTGCCCCCTTAGCTACACGTGTCGCAATCCCATGCAGGCGATGGTGGCGCAACGTGCTCACTGAGGGCAGGCATGGTTTACCAATAGGTAGGGGGCCAATTGCACAGAAAAAAAAAGTAGCAGGAAGCGAGCATCGTTCTTTTCCAAAACCTTTTTATTGGTGATATTGGTCCCTGGTAAATCCTGACTGTTGCACCGTGCCTTTGCCACAATGGCTATGTCATGTGGAACCCAATCACGTCGCAGCAGTGAGTTGTTCCTGTTGTGCTGAGCGCAGTCACTGCATGTCCATCTCAAACAAGCATGAAATGAAGTTATCATTCCACACAGAGGTGCTCAATCTCTTTTGTGGATGGCCCCACGGCCCCACCTAATTGTGCTTGCGCTTCCCCTGCCATGCCTTGCACGGCTCCCGTTATGTTGGGGATAATGGCCATAATACCAGGTGACGGCACCAGGCACAACAGACTACATCCGAGTGGCCAACGCAACGGTCAATGACAGGACGTGGACGCGCCTGAACGGGGAGTGGCAGGCCCCTGAGGGCCGCCTGACATCCATATACTTTTACGTGGAAGGTACAGCGCAGGGGTGCCATAGCCGGTCATTGTTCTCTTGCCTGATACATATTCATGCAGATACTTGTATGTACATAATTACTGCTCATTTAATGAATTAATAGTTGTAACATGAATATGCCGCATGCTCTCTCACCCAAATGTTCGATCCAGACGATCCATCTGGCAGACATCGTGCTTCACGCAAATGTTGTTCCATGAACCATTTTGCACGCGCTGACGGGTGGAGATGCGTGTTTCCCCTTCTTGACGGTGGGTTGCCTCAGGACCCCCTGTGGGCGTGGCCATGATTCTTGACGACGCCGAGATGTTCATGAAGACGAGCTACGCCACCAACTGCACGGTGGGTGACACACGCAGGCATGCCGCCATGGTGTACAGCTTAACTGGTAGCTTTACCTTGTGTTCCTGATGTAGTAGCCTGTTGCTCATTGATAGTCCATGAACAAGAATCATAGGTCTGTCCGTTGTCCCTTTTCTTTCACCCAGAGGGTGAAAGGGCCACTATCCATCTGTCTGTAGTTGCGCATGCACATCTGCCCATTTGAACCGAGTATGTTAATGAGGACATTAGTCCGCAAGAGGTTCCATGTCCACCCTTGGCTCAACCGTCCTTTGTGTGATTCGACTTACCCACATTTGCATGACGATGAGTGCATGTCCTTATTCATTGCAACTCCCGCTGGTGGTGCAGATGTCTCCCTGGACACCCTGGGGCGCGTGCTCCGTGCCTTGTGGAGGGGGCACCCGGAGCCGCACTCGCAGCATTGCCTCCCTCCCCACGTATGGTGGCGGGTCCTGCCCCACGGACCTGGAACAGACAGAGACATGCAACACACAAGCATGCCCACCGCCACCACCGTCGCCGCCACCGCCACCACCGCCGCCATCACCACGCCCGCCGCCACCATCACCACGCCCACCTCCACCATCCCCACGTCCACCGCCACCGTCGCCACCACCGCCATCGCCGCCGCCACCATCCCCACGCCCACCTCCACCATCCCCACGCCCACCGCCACCATCTCCACCACCGCCATCGCCGCCGCCACCATCACCAAGGCCACCGCCACCATCGCCTCCGCCACCATCGCCTCCGCCACCATCGCCACCGCCACCATCGCCACCGCCACCATCACCACGCCCACCTCCACCATCACCACGCCCACCGCCACCATCGCCAAACCCACCCCCACCATCACCAAGCCCCCCCCACCACCACTGGCTTCGCCTCCGCCTCCCCTGCTGGTGCCTCCCACCTCCTGCGGCGATGATGGTACGTGACAATTGAGAAGTTGTCAATTGCTTGACAATTTCATGTCAATTGCTTGACCGTGACAACACGTCGCGACATGAGTCTCATGTGTGAGAGAGCAACGTAGCCGTTTGGAGCGTAGAACCATTGCAGGTGCCACTAAGCTCGTGTGCGAGCGTGCGGCCTGGTGCCAAGCTGCTGGCGTATGTTTCCAGCATCCGGCGGCCTTGGCCCAGCTGTTCTCCGCTCCCTTTGAAAGCTCGGGTAGCCTCTTGCCCCACCACAGCTCGCGGCATGTCCATACCATGTTTTGTCCGCCGGGCATGGCATGTTCGTCCAGTCAAATAGTTCAGAAACCCTTTCGCAAATCCCGCAGCGCATGGCTCAACTAGGTACCTTGCCTCGTTCCCTCCCCTTTCTCCAATGCCTCGCCTTGCCTCCCACCCCTTCCCCTCATGCCAATCCTCGCAGGCGTGTGCAGCTCCTTCCAGGGCGCCCTGGCCGCTGGCGTGGTTGGGGTGCCGGTTGCCAGCAGGTTCCCAGACGACGGTGGCTACACCATGCCCGTGTCGGGCAGCCACAAGCACACGGGTGGGTGGGCTCACCCACATGGTCTTGCCCTCGAACGGATTTTGCAGATATGCCGCTGTGCTTGACAAACCACCATATGTTGTTGTGTGGAAATAAATGCACAGTACTAGGCGCAAGACAGGTGGCCCAGATGGGGCAGCATTCCAATACTGACTACGTTTTCCACTCTTTTGCCGCTGTCCTGGATGGCAGTGCTGCTGGAATGGTGCGCCATCGTTGCTACAGAGGTGCGGTATCCAGTGCTTTGGCCCGCTGCAGTCATGTACTGGTATCGTGTGTGCCGTACAAAGCCCTGTGCCGGCGTGTGTCAACCAACTTTTTGTCAAACCTCTGATGCTCACTCCCAGACTTGCCTTGCATGGTACTCCCCGACAGGATTTGCACATGGAGGCATGCTGCACTGCACCCGCTCAACAACCCCTGTGGATCAAGGGTTTCTTGGATGGTTAGGACCTCCATCCCAGTCCCGTTGTACCCCTGTGCATCATGGCAGTACCTTGTGCCCTTGCAAAACCCTCTGGAGAAGGCATTGGGTGATGACCGGCAAAACTAGCAAACAAAGCGATGCATACCGCACACTGATGCGCCAGTAAATAATGACTAAGACAGATTCATCTCGGTATCTTCAAGAGCATGCACCAGGGTTGGAAAACCTAGTGAGACTGCGCCGCGCCACCACAACTCCAGGTTGGAGCAACCAGGGATAGCACACGCGCGCTTTCCCCCTAATGTGCTGACGGCTGTCTCTTCATGCCATGGTATGTCGTGTGCTGGGATCCCGTGGGGACATCGCGTGCTGCTTGCTGGCGCCCGCAGTGTGGGTCACCCTGTCACCCTCGGGGGCCGCCCCCGCCGCCGCGTCCCTGTCCTTTTGGAAGGAGGACACACCTGGCAGCTGGGTGCGCCAGATGGTGGTCCAACTGGCGGCCGATCGCCAGCAGAGGACGCAGGTGTCCCGACAGGCAAGTGACTCCCTTGCCGCATCGCCTGCCGCCCGCACGTGATGCGTTTGTGCCACCTTTCCTGTGACCTTCTCGTCACGTCGGCTTCACATTCAAGTATGTTACAGCATGTACGGCAAGGAGTGTGTGGGCGCGCCTGGGCACACTATAGCCGTCCCATGCTATTGTAGCACTGTATGTCTTGTGCGGTAGAGGTTAAGGCGCGCCCACGTGTCCCTGCCTGATGGAGCCCAGTGGCGGCTGTGCTGGTCATGCGGTGCGGTGCTGCGACCTGCCTGTGTTCCCAAGTCCAGACGTCCAGCGGGAGGTACCGGTGGCAGCTGCTGTCACAGAGTGGCTCCCTGGACTATAAGCTGCACATGGAAGTGCCTCCGTCGCCACCAGCTGGCTGCGGTGAACTGGGTGAGTACTGTTTCTCACAAATGGGCGGTCTCATGAACTCGTAGCGTTTTTTCACGGCTGACGTTTGGTCGGCGTGTGGTTGGCAGCACGCTGGATCCCGGTCAGACCTCGCATGCCTAGTGTGTGCAGATGGTGACTAGGCGCCACCGGCACGGCGATTACTTTTACATGGAAACTCTCCGGCAATGGTGTTGTGCAAGTATGCAAGTTCCAGCTGGCTTGGCCTGGCCCGCCTGCGCGCTTCGCCGTGCAGTTCTCGGGAGCCGCGGTGATCATCGCCCTACAGCCTACATGCATCATCTCCACTCTGTGTCAGATACAGTGGTCGCCACCTCCGCGGCGTAAAGTTCCCACCCTGTCCACACCCTATCAACAGCGTGTGTGCACGGATTGGGGGAAGCGACGCAGGATGTGCCCACAAGAAACACTGTATGCCCGCTGTATGCGCGGTGGCCGCTCCGCAACGTCGCCCGCACCATGCTGACAGGTGTGTTGCGGCGAGCTCTGTCAGCCCACCATCCCGGTGGGCAAACCACGCATGGACATGTTACGTCTGCCGCATCATCAAATGCATCCGCCAGCCTCCAGTGATGCCAACCTGGAGCTGCTGCGCTAGTAGACTGGCTGCGCTGTTATGCAGCTAGGGCCCACGGTTCTGCCGGCGTCTGCATACCAACCCAGAGCTCATGCATGTGTGCATGGGCAACGCAACCATGCATGCGGACGACTGCGCCCCTGCTGGGTTATGTGGCCAGGCCGCCCATACATGTGGCTGTGCATTCGATAGTCCTTGGACATGACATCATTGGACATCATGAAACCCCTGTTAAGACTACCTGGTACAAGCTCTCTCTCTCTCTCTCTCTCTCTCTCTCTCTCTCTCTCTCTCTCTCTCTCTCTCTCTCTCTCTCTCTCTCTCTCTCTCTCTCTCTCTCATGCACACACACACACACACACACACACACACACACACACACACACACACACACACACACACAAACAATCACCGGTTCGTAATGCCTGCAGGCGACTGCGTGCTCTACCAGCAGTTTGTCTCCGCCGGGTCCTCCACCCCCTCGGCAGTGTTTGACTACGTCACAACGCTCGCCGGCAGCCATCAGCACACCGGTGCGTCGAGCGTGTATGGGATCTCTGGCCTTGTGGGTGCAAGTAAGCATGCATTCATGTGTGCATGTGTGTGGGCGGTGGGCGCATGAGCATGGGTGTGGGCATGGGTAGGCACATGGGGTGTGCGTGAGTGGGCTATGGGGGGAAAGCTCCTGCCTGTCCTGTACCACGCAACATGCCGGTTTTTGCTCCCACTCTTGTTTGTAGGGTTTTCAAATTTGACGGTACCCAAATTTGGTCAACCGGTACCGGTACCCCAAGTTCTCATGGGCGCCCGGTACCGGTACCCGCTGGAAAGCCCAAGCGCAGAGAACTGCCCAAGTCAGCCGGCGGAGAGCGGTTACAAATGCCAGAATGATGAATCATGCCAGGAAATGCAGCAGCTTTTGCTTTGTGGCTACTAGACTACAAGCCAAGAAAATTTACTTGAGCATAGTAAGTGGCGACTCGGGCGACTCGTCACTCGGCACTCAGTCACTGTCAAGACGGTCAATCTCCGCCTGCAGGGCCAGCTGGGCTGGGTACCGATCCCGGGTACTGGGTGTGACCGGATATCCAATTGATGGCCCACCCGGTACCGGTACCCAGTCTTCGATGCCCGACCCGGTACCGGTGTCGTTACTAACGATACCGGGTACCGGTACCGGTTTTTTCCGGTAGTACCGGGTACCGTCCCGAACCCTACTTGTTTGATCACTTGTTGCGTTTGCTAGCAGTCGGATGCACTATGGTCCCTTGGTTGCGGTTGATAGCAGTGATGCACTTTGATGGGTCCACTTGCGAGTGATGATGAACACACGCAGCCACCTGCGTAGCGTACCTGGGTGCCCAAGAAAACAAACCTGTGATGCCCATGGCTGGGACGGCCGCTAGGCGACATGGATGCAAGTTCACCATAGGAAGTAGGCATCACGCAGGTGCCGGTTGGGATCCCGTCATATTCAGTCGGTACAGTAAACGCAGTACGTCCAAATAGTATCCTGAGTAAAACACCGTCGAGTACTTAATTAACGCAAGAATCGACGGCGGCTCCTCCTTGTCGCACCGTGACGCCCGTGGGGCGACCTGACCCATCCATCAAGGACTAAACGGGCCAATGAGGGAACCAAATGCGGTCCACCACAAATCGAGTCACCAGCCAGCTATATTACTTGAGCTCGAGAAGGCCAGTGGAATCTCTCGCAACAACCGTGCTGCTTCTGGTCAGCGCTTCGTTTAGGCTTTTTTCCACAGGCGGCGCCGCGCCGGCAACAATTTCAAATGGACGGTGGCCGGTTGCTACTGCTATAAATTTGTTGACATAAGTAGTTACTGAGCTTCTATTCTATGTAATAGTTACTACAGTATTTGCCGCACCGGCCCTGGTAGGGCCACCCGTCTGGCCGGAGCCGCGCCGGGCACTTCATTCCACAGCCGGATCCGTCCAGATGGGGCAGCCGGATCCAACGGATCCGGCTGTAAACGAAGCACTGGTTCTGGTATCAAGCTCTTCTCCCATCATACAAAGTGCCCACTACTATAAGGGCATCACAGGTCCTATGTTCCATCGATGTCGATTTTGACTGGCATGCGTGGGTGCGCGCTCGTGTGCGGCGGTGCAGCCTGGATAGCGCTTCCCGCCGCCAGGCAATCGGCCACCCTGTCAGCATCACTGCTGCGATCGAGCGATGCGGGCTGGCTGAAGCAAGTCGACGCGGTGGCGACATCTGGCAGCACCGCCATCATCCGCAGTAACCAGGTGGGGCGCCGATGACACTCGTTTGCAGCATGCAGTGGTGACGTAGCACCATAGTCTGTAAGGCAGAGGGTGGATCCATCGGCTGTGCTGACTGAATGCCACGACATGACCACGCATGTGAATTATAGGCAGCTTCAAGTGCGTACCTCGTAGTCTTTGTTACGAACTTGCCTCAGTCTCTCATCGAACAGTTTCCCACCTGCATTGCGTCCTCCATGATCGGTTGTTGCCGCAACAAAACCGCCGTGCTCGTTGTGTTGGCTGGTTCCACATGCTTGTTGTCAATGCGTGATTCGGAACTCCCCATTTACCTCATGCATTTCCCCTTCTTTTCCCCCATGGAACCTCATGGGCAAGGAGGCACCCGAATGCATCCGACACGAATGCATGCCACTCGCTGGCACACACGCAGCTGGCAGGGCCACCGAAGGGGGCTGCTTTCTTGCGTCATGCACCGGATGCATGGCCCCACCCACCCACCCACCCACAAACCACGTGCATGTACCCGTGTTATGCGACTGTCCGTGCAGACCGTGTCCGGCTTCTTCCGCTGGACCATAGTGGCGATGGTCGGCGCCGCAAACTTCAACCTCTTCTACGACAAGCCACGCGCGCCACCACAGGGATGTGGGGACACAGGTGTGAGGCCTTGCAGGACGCATTCTGTACATGCCCGATGTGGGGCCGTGATGGAGACATCTGCCCTCGATCATGAAGCATAGGCAAGGCCGGGTGGATGGGTGCAGTTCACCTGGGCATTAACCTGATCATTGACGTGGGCATGGGCCCAGATGGGCTTGGCAGGGGTCCCTTGCACATGAGGCCACCGCTTTAATTGCCCGACATCATGCAATGTGCGGCAGTCAGTGGGAAGTAAACGCCATACTAGAAGAAACTCAGGAGGAGGGATCACGGACCGTGTTGTTTGGAGGAGCACGTGTAAGGATGCTAAGTGCTTGTGACTGTGCTGAAGGGTTGTGTGCGCCGCCATATGGCACGCTGTGGTGCATATTGCATGTTGCCCTATGACATTACTACATGTCAGATGACGCCTGAAGGGTGGCATTTGAGGTCCTGTACCACCTCAAATCGGACTGTGGGTGTGGGTGTGGGTGTGTTGCAAGAATTGAATGGCATGTGTCCGCAACGGCCTCAGGGAACCCGGCTCATGGCTGCTCGGGTTACGCTCCTGGTGCCCCTCATGGCAATTCACTATATTTGCTTCCTGTGTTTGCTTCCATTTATCATTGCCGCCATCCCACCGCGCAAAACCACAGGGGCCTGCCTCTTGTACCAGAGCTACGCCTCGTCCGACCCCGGTGGTCCCCGCTCCCTCGCCTTCCCGCGGCCAAGTGGCTGCTTCGTCTCTTCCACCGCTGCGCTGCACTCAGGTGAGGGAACACGCGGCACCCGCCATGATGATGTGTATATACAAGTAATAATACATGCATGTGCATCATGGATATGGGGGCCATCGACTTGATGACACACTATGCAGGTATGCGTGGCACCACCAAGTTAATTATACAGGTATGTGTGGCGCCATCAAGTTAATTGTACAGGTATGTGTGGCGCCATCAAGTTAATTATACAGGTATGTGTGGCGCCATCAAGTTAATTATACAGGTATGTGTGGCGCCATCAAGTTAATTATACAGGTATGTGTGGCGCCATCAAGTTAATTATACAGGTATGTGTGGCGCCATCAAGTTAATTATACAGGTATGTGTGGCGCCATCAAGTTAATTATACAAGTATGTGTGGCGCCATCAAGTTGACCATACAAAAACATGCATGCATGGCGCTGTCAAGTTGACTATAACAACCTGCATGGACGGCGCCACGCAGCAAGTTGATACTTATATCCAAGCATGTGCATGGCGCCATCCGCAACCAAAGCATCCTCTTCAGCAGAAACTAGAGGCAAGAGGGCTGCTGCACCTCCATTATGGCCAACCATGGTGTGGATGCATATGGGCAGACTGGCCATGGGATTAAGTATCAAACTTGGGGTAGCCCGTGGCCTGTCAAGCGTATGCCAGCTTTAACGACACCTAGCTGCATGTGCTCGAGCCTCGCCGCTCGCAGTCCTGCTTCCCCACACAATTGATCAGCCTTTGTTCACTATAAACGCCGGCGGCCGGCATCATTGATGAACAGCAAGGATCACCCCTCTCTGACATTGTGACCTGGCTTAGTAGCTAGCACGACCACGTAGTTGCTTCATCATGCTGCATGACAGTTCTGGTATAATTAACCTTTAATGGTTTCACCGTTCCTTCCCCCTTAGTAGCTGTGCCCCTATACCCCTTCGAACAACCCTCCGCTCTTCACACACCCCATCATGCTAATGGTGGCTTGTGCATGTGGACATGAGGGCATGTGTGCATATGTGTGTGTCTACTTAATTGCCCTCGATCCCCGAACGAATGCTCCAATCGTCTCTGTTACGTGTGGCTGGCCACACATGATGGGTGCTTGCCCCTTTAATCTGCTCGTATGCGGCCGCGCCCGGCACATCTGGCAGGGTGGCTCCTCCTGCCGCCCGCACTGCCCGTGGCCACGTTTAACCTGGCCCTGTGGAAGAAAGACCTGGCGACCAATATGTGGGCGAGGCAGATCCTCCTGACTACCTCATCAGGCAATACCACGCTCGTCCCCACCGTGCAGGTACTGCATCATTGCCAGGCATCATGTTGGTGGCTTATGATCGTGCGCATCCAAAATGCAATTGGTTTGAACACGAGCATGCAGCCATTGAGCGCGTTCAAGTATTATGTACTATGACGAATTCAAGGGTTAGAGTCGGCCAAATCTACTGCATGATCTCCTAGAAAGACTGTGCTGAACTCCAGGTGCCGCTGTCTTCATTTCAATGCAAACTCTGCTGGCAACTTCTGTAACTCATGCAACAAAGACCAATATCAACTGCATGAGTCGTTTTCGTCTGCCTCATTGCTGTCACTCATCTCGTCTCGGTGCAGGATCCTGGGAGCTACTCCTGGAGGGTGTATGCTGCACAGGGACAATCTCGGTTCGCCCTCTACATTCAGCTCCCAAGCGGATCCAAGCTTACTGGATGCTAGCCTTGTGAACTGCAAAGTCTCTCTTCCAGCCAGACACCATCAACAAGCCAGTCAGTAATCTACTACGCAGAAGGAGAACAAGCAATCAACAACCATGAGACAAACAGGAGGTTATGGCTCGTACAATGTTTGCAATTCGGTACATTTGATGCTCTGCCCGAGATCCTGAGGATTGCTTGTTTTAGCTCATGAGCATGCTTGACACCTATACTATGTTTTTCTCGTCTACTTTTCTGCCCCATATTATTGCTAGCTTTTCTATGAAATTGAAGTAGCGACTTATGAGCAGCAGCTAATATGTGGCACCCTAAGTTGGGTGTGAGCACATACATACTGTACATGTATAATAGGGGGCCGGATGCTTCACTTTTTAACGTACGCGGACCGTATGGCAAGTCATGAATTTATGACTTATATATGATTGATCATGCATGCCTGTACTTATACGCTGTAATTTTTTTGGACATGCACTATAGCCTTGCATTTTGAATAATAACAATTTTGATAAGAATATTTTTCACATTTGCACATGCAGAAATAGATTTGGGACATTATAGTTGATAATGCCATCAAGGTACATGTTCGATCATTGGGGGAATACTAATTAATTATAACTACGTGCAGACAGCAGGTCTGCATGCATGGGGGGACACGGATTGCATATTTGTCTATAGTGCTTCTTCTTTACATCGACCCTTGTATATATGGGGCACAATGAGAAGGAGGCAGAGACTTGGTCGTCTTCCCTCATGCTCGAATTAAGGCGAGACGTCCCGCAGCCACCACACTGCAGGCAGCGCTGCAATTTCATTATTATTGATCACTCGACTACCTACAGCACTAGCTAGAAAAGATCGAATGCGAGCACTGCATCTACTGCATGCGTAGTGAGTAAGTAAGTTAGTGTGTATCATGCGCATGGGCGTGCCACGGAGTACTCTCGGCTATTATGCTAATCTCGATCATTAACCCATTAGAAACAATCATTACTATATGTACACGAAAGTTACAAATATCGTCTGCATCATATGCCCAAGCCATATAGTCACTAGAGGGGGATATATAATCCTCATCTGAATTCTGAGCTTTCCTCAACAACAAGTTACGGTAATGGCACTTATGGCAGACGAGGCGGTAGTGTAGCGGCTATCTTCAGGGGCAATTATAACCTCCACCTGCGGACTTCTACCCTGCATTCTACCAATGGGCCGAGGGGCCCGTGGCCCGAGAAAACAGGAGCAATGCTTCCGGCACAGGAAGGTGTTTATCGCAGACGGCAGCCCATTTCTCCTTGTCTATATCATGCGGGCGCGGAGTACCTGGATAATCCCAGGACCCCTGCATCCTGATCAAGCAATTGTGTCTCATAATAGGTCCGGGTCGCTCCCCGTACGTGGCGCGCCGGGGCGCGCGCAAGTTTGCCATGGTGGCGGGTTGCGATGGGACAAGGGGACCCTGCCATATAGGAGGAGACCTGTGCCTACCTGGTTGGCCTGCAGTCCTACTAAGCCCGCCCGTAGGGCCCACATCACGGTATTCACCTGGTCTGTGCGGGCAAGATGGCCGGCAAAGAGGAGGCGCGGCGGTGTCGGATGACCAGTATGGGAGCTCGCAGTAGAGCTTGGCCCAGGTGTGGCGCTTTTAATCACATTAATTAATTAATTAATTAATTAATTAATTAATTAATTAATTAATTAATTAGACTCGTGCTCCCGTTGGGGAGTTGCGGAATCCCCGATGGATGGATGGATGGGTGCAAACAGTCCTACCACCGGTCTAATCTATCTACAACAGCTATCTACAACATCAATCTAATCTATCATGAACATCAACGCTACCCTATAGTAGGGGACCTGTCTGGCGTGCTTCCCGTATGTTTGCACACGCGCCGGCGCTTCCCCACGGAAGGGGGCTCGTTGTCGACTATATGACCTGGGCCCACTTGCATGGCCTTGTCCATCATCTTTTTCCAAATCACGGAGAGGCCTAGGCCCCCCATGTCCTCTACTAGCTGTTCTTTGAAGGTGCGGGCCTTGCGGCGTCTAGCATCACGGGGCCCGGCCCACGTAATTAAGGAGGTGCCGGCCAGGCTGAGCTGCATGGGCACAGTCCCGCGGGGGGGCCACGTGAGGTGTCTATCTATACCTGGTTGGTGCGAGCTAAGTGCCCTACTAGCTGCGGGCGCCGCTGCTTAATGGTGCTGGTGATATATGGCATGCCGAGACTACAGGTCCTCGTTGCGAACATGAGCAGCGTATCCAACTCTGAAAATGGATCGCAGCATATGCATGTTGGTGACCGCACCGTCCAGCTTTCCGGCCAGGTCGGCTGTCATGAGGGTCCACGTCTCGGCCCCATGCATACGTAAGAACAGGAAGGACGAGGACCTTAAACAGGTCCTGTTTCTCGATCTTGCCCAGGGGCTTGCGCCACAGGGCCGGCCCGGTATTGGCGTAACGCGTGCCAGGCGAGGGAGATGCGGTGGTCCACATCAGCCTCGCAGCTGGGGAGGAGGCTGCCCAGCAGCTTGACACGGTCCCGGTACAGGACTCGAGAGCCGTCAAGGAGAAAGAGGGCGGGCGGTGGGTGAGTGAGCCCAATCGCCAGGGGCTCGGTCTTCTTGCTGACCTCAAGCCCCACTGCGCGGGCCTCGATAGCTAGGCAGTCAAGCCACGTCTGCACGTGCCCAGTGTCCTCGAAGAGGGTGGTGTCGTCTGCATAATAGATGATGTCCGCCAGCCGAATCTCCGTGTCCGCCCCGCCATGCCAGAAACGGTTGTCAACCTGCACCCCTGGTTCCCTACCCACGATGCGGGCAAACCGCTTGCGCGCCTGAATCATTACGTACTCGACCACAATAATGAACAGGTAGGGCGACAGCGCGCAGCCCTGCCACACACCCTTCTGTAAAGGGCATGGTGGCGTGGTCCCGTAGGAAGTGCGCACCGAATTAGTGGTTGACCCTTCATACAGGTTGCGGATGACAGCAAAAGGGTCGGGGGATCCGGATCGAACGTACAGAGCGACTGATGTCCCATAGCGCAGGCCAGAAAACCGAATGCATGGAAGGCTTTGATGAAGACAGATAAAGTCCACCAGCACAAGGTGCAGAGGGGATCGACTCACCAGGCTGATCGAGGCGTTGCAATTCTTCCACAAGGTGGCGAGTAGCGAAGAGCGCCTTTACTGTGTTGCGACCTGAACGGAAGCCGTGCTGAGTCTCATGCACTGAGGTGGGCGTCCAGGGCCGTGCGCAGTCTGCGGTTCAGGAGGAGCCGCATGAGAAGCTTAATTGAGTGGCGATGGTCGGCGCCGCAAACTTCAACCTCTTCTACGACAAGCCACGCGCGCCACCACAGGGATGTGGGGACACAGGTGTGAGGCCTTGCAGGACGCATTCTGTACATGCCCGATGTGGGGCCGTGATGGAGACATCTGCCCTCGATCATGAAGCATAGGCAAGGCCGGGTGGATGGGTGCAGTTCACCTGGGCATTAACCTGATCATTGACGTGGGCATGGGCCCAGATGGGCTTGGCAGGGGTCCCTTGCACATGAGGCCACCGCTTTAATTGCCCGACATCATGCAATGTGCGGCAGTCAGTGGGAAGTAAACGCCATACTAGAAGAAACTCAGGAGGAGGGATCACGGACCGTGTTGTTTGGAGGAGCACGTGTAAGGATGCTAAGTGCTTGTGACTGTGCTGAAGGGTTGTGTGCGCCGCCATATGGCACGCTGTGGTGCATATTGCATGTTGCCCTATGACATTACTACATGTCAGATGACGCCTGAAGGGTGGCATTTGAGGTCCTGTACCACCTCAAATCGGACTGTGGGTGTGGGTGTGGGTGTGTTGCAAGAATTGAATGGCATGTGTCCGCAACGGCCTCAGGGAACCCGGCTCATGGCTGCTCGGGTTACGCTCCTGGTGCCCCTCATGGCAATTCACTATATTTGCTTCCTGTGTTTGCTTCCATTTATCATTGCCGCCATCCACCGCGCAAAACCACAGGGGCCTGCCTCTTGTACCAGAGCTACGCCTCGTCCGCCCCGGTGGTCCCCGCTCCCTCGCCTTCCCGCGGCCAAGTGGCTGCTTCGTCTCTTCCACCGCTGCGCTGCACTCAGGTGAGGGAACACGCGGCACCCGCCATGATGATGTGTATATACAAGTAATAATACATGCATGTGCATCATGGATATGGGGGCCATCGACTTGATGACACACTATGCAGGTATGCGTGGCACCACCAAGTTAATTATACAGGTATGTGTGGCGCCATCAAGTTAATTGTACAGGTATGTGTGGCGCCATCAAGTTAATTATACAGGTATGTGTGGCGCCATCAAGTTAATTATACAGGTATGTGTGGCGCCATCAAGTTAATTATACAGGTATGTGTGGCGCCATCAAGTTAATTATACAGGTATGTGTGGCGCCATCAAGTTAATTATACAGGTATGTGTGGCGCCATCATTAATTATACAAGTATGTGTGGCGCCATCAAGTTGACCATACAAAAACATGCATGCATGGCGCTGTCAAGTTGACTATAACAACCTGCATGGACGGCGCCACGCAGCAAGTTGATACTTATATCCAAGCATGTGCATGGCGCCATCCGCAACCAAAGCATCCTCTTCAGCAGAAACTAGAGGCAAGAGGGCTGCTGCACCTCCATTATGGCCAACCATGGTGTGGATGCATATGGGCAGACTGGCCATGGGATTAAGTATCAAACTTGGGGTAGCCCGTGGCCTGTCAAGCGTATGCCAGCTTTAACGACACCTAGCTGCATGTGCTCGAGCCTCGCCGCTCGCAGTCCTGCTTCCCCACACAATTGATCAGCCTTTGTTCACTATAAACGCCGGCGGCCGGCATCATTGATGAACAGCAAGGATCACCCCTCTCTGACATTGTGACCTGGCTTAGTAGCTAGCACGACCACGTAGTTGCTTCATCATGCTGCATGACAGTTCTGGTATAATTAACCTTTAATGGTTTCAACCGTTCCTTCCCCCTTAGTAGCTGTGCCCCTATACCCCTTCGAACAACCCTCCGCTCTTCACACACCCCATCATGCTAATGGTGGCTTGTGCATGTGGACATGAGGGCATGTGTGCATATGTGTGTGTCTACTTAATTGCCCTCGATCCCCGAACGAATGCTCCAATCGTCTCTGTTACGTGTGGCTGGCCACACATGATGGGTGCTTGCCCCTTTAATCTGCTCGTATGCGGCCGCGCCCGGCACATCTGGCAGGGTGGCTCCTCCTGCCGCCCGCACTGCCCGTGGCCACGTTTAACCTGGCCCTGTGGAAGAAAGACCTGGCGACCAATATGTGGGCGAGGCAGATCCTCCTGACTACCTCATCAGGCAATACCACGCTCGTCCCCACCGTGCAGGTACTGCATCATTGCCAGGCATCATGTTGGTGGCTTATGATCGTGCGCATCCAAAATGCAATTGGTTTGAACACGAGCATGCAGCCATTGAGCGCGTTCAAGTATTATGTACTATGACGAATTCAAGGGTTAGAGTCGGCCAAATCTACTGCATGATCTCCTAGAAAGACTGTGCTGAACTCCAGGTGCCGCTGTCTTCATTTCAATGCAAACTCTGCTGGCAACTTCTGTAACTCATGCAACAAAGACCAATATCAACTGCATGAGTCGTTTTCGTCTGCCTCATTGCTGTCACTCATCTCGTCTCGGTGCAGGATCCTGGGAGCTACTCCTGGAGGGTGTATGCTGCACAGGGACAATCTCGGTTCGCCCTCTACATTCAGCTCCCAAGCGGATCCAAGCTTACTGGATGCTAGCCTTGTGAACTGCAAAGTCTCTCTTCCAGCCAGACACCATCAACAAGCCAGTCAGTAATCTACTACGCAGAAGGAGAACAAGCAATCAACAACCATGAGACAAACAGGAGGTTATGGCTCGTACAATGTTTGCAATTCGGTACATTTGATGCTCTGCCCGAGATCCTGAGGATTGCTTGTTTTAGCTCATGAGCATGCTTGACACCTATACTATGTTTTTCTCGTCTACTTTTCTGCCCCATATTATTGCTAGCTTTTCTATGAAATTGAAGTAGCGACTTATGAGCAGCAGCTAATATGTGGCCCCTAAGTTGGGTGTGAGCACATACATACTGTACATGTATAATAGGGGGCCGGATGCTTCACTTTTTAACGTACGCGGACCGTATGGCAAGTCATGAATTTATGACTTATATATGATTGATCATGCATGCCTGTACTTATACGCTGTAATTTTTTGGACATGCACTATAGCCTTGCATTTTGAAATAAACAATTTTGATAAGAATATTTTTCACATTTGCACATGCAGAAATAGATTTGGGACATTATAGTTGATAATGCCATCAAGGTACATGTTCGATCATTGGGGGGAATACTAATTAATTATAACTACGTGCAGACAGCAGGTCTGCATGCATGGGGGACACGGATTGCATATTTGTCTATAGTGCTTCTTCTTTACATCGACCCTTGTATATATGGGGCACAATGAGAAGGAGGCAGAGACTTGGTCGTCTTCCCTCATGCTCGAATTAAGGCGAGACGTCCCGCAGCCACCACACTGCAGGCACACACACACACACACACACAACAACACACCACACACACACACACACACACACACACACACACACACATCACCGGTTCGTAATGCCTGCAGGCGACTGCGTGCTCTACCAGCAGTTTGTCTCCGCCGGGTCCTCCACCCCCTCGGCAGTGTTTGACTACGTCACAACGCTCGCCGGCAGCCATCAGCACACCGGTGCGTCGAGCGTGTATGGGATCTCTGGCCTTGTGGGTGCAAGTAAGCATGCATTCATGTGTGCATGTGTGTGGGCGGTGGGCGCATGAGCATGGGTGTGGGCATGGGTAGGCACATGGGGTGTGCGTGAGTGGGCTATGGGGGGAAAGCTCCTGCCTGTCCTGTACCACGCAACATGCCGGTTTTTGCTCCCACTCTTGTTTGTAGGGTTTTCAAATTTGACGGTACCCAAATTTGGTCAACCGGTACCGGTACCCCAAGTTCTCATGGGCGCCCGGTACCGGTACCCGCTGGAAAGCCCAAGCGCAGAGAACTGCCCAAGTCAGCCGGCGGAGAGCGGTTACAAATGCCAGAATGATGAATCATGCCAGGAAATGCAGCAGCTTTTGCTTTGTGGCTACTAGACTACAAGCCAAGAAAATTTACTTGAGCATAGTAAGTGGCGACTCGGGCGACTCGTCACTCGGCACTCAGTCACTGTCAAGACGGTCAATCTCCGCCTGCAGGGCCAGCTGGGCTGGGTACCGATCCCGGGTACTGGGTGTGACCGGATATCCAATTGATGGCCCACCCGGTACCGGTACCCAGTCTTCGATGCCCGACCCGGTACCGGTGTCGTTACTAACGATACCGGGTACCGGTACCGGTTTTTTCCGGTAGTACCGGGTACCGTCCCGAACCCTACTTGTTTGATCACTTGTTGCGTTTGCTAGCAGTCGGATGCACTATGGTCCCTTGGTTGCGGTTGATAGCAGTGATGCACTTTGATGGGTCCACTTGCGAGTGATGATGAACACACGCAGCCACCTGCGTAGCGTACCTGGGTGCCCAAGAAAACAAACCTGTGATGCCCATGGCTGGGACGGCCGCTAGGCGACATGGATGCAAGTTCACCATAGGAAGTAGGCATCACGCAGGTGCCGGTTGGGATCCCGTCATATTCAGTCGGTACAGTAAACGCAGTACGTCCAAATAGTATCCTGAGTAAAACACCGTCGAGTACTTAATTAACGCAAGAATCGACGGCGGCTCCTCCTTGTCGCACCGTGACGCCCGTGGGGCGACCTGACCCATCCATCAAGGACTAAACGGGCCAATGAGGGAACCAAATGCGGTCCACCACAAATCGAGTCACCAGCCAGCTATATTACTTGAGCTCGAGAAGGCCAGTGGAATCTCTCGCAACAACCGTGCTGCTTCTGGTCAGCGCTTCGTTTAGGCTTTTTTCCACAGGCGGCGCCGCGCCGGCAACAATTTCAAATGGACGGTGGCCGGTTGCTACTGCTATAAATTTGTTGACATAAGTAGTTACTGAGCTTCTATTCTATGTAATAGTTACTACAGTATTTGCCGCACCGGCCCTGGTAGGGCCACCCGTCTGGCCGGAGCCGCGCCGGGCACTTCATTCCACAGCCGGATCCGTCCAGATGGGGCAGCCGGATCCAACGGATCCGGCTGTAAACGAAGCACTGGTTCTGGTATCAAGCTCTTCTCCCATCATACAAAGTGCCCACTACTATAAGGGCATCACAGGTCCTATGTTCCATCGATGTCGATTTTGACTGGCATGCGTGGGTGCGCGCTCGTGTGCGGCGGTGCAGCCTGGATAGCGCTTCCCGCCGCCAGGCAATCGGCCACCCTGTCAGCATCACTGCTGCGATCGAGCGATGCGGGCTGGCTGAAGCAAGTCGACGCGGTGGCGACATCTGGCAGCACCGCCATCATCCGCAGTAACCAGGTGGGGCGCCGATGACACTCGTTTGCAGCATGCAGTGGTGACGTAGCACCATAGTCTGTAAGGCAGAGGGTGGATCCATCGGCTGTGCTGACTGAATGCCACGACATGACCACGCATGTGAATTATAGGCAGCTTCAAGTGCGTACCTCGTAGTCTTTGTTACGAACTTGCCTCAGTCTCTCATCGAACAGTTTCCCACCTGCATTGCGTCCTCCATGATCGGTTGTTGCCGCAACAAAACCGCCGTGCTCGTTGTGTTGGCTGGTTCCACATGCTTGTTGTCAATGCGTGATTCGGAACTCCCCATTTACCTCATGCATTTCCCCTTCTTTTCCCCCATGGAACCTCATGGGCAAGGAGGCACCCGAATGCATCCGACACGAATGCATGCCACTCGCTGGCACACACGCAGCTGGCAGGGCCACCGAAGGGGGCTGCTTTCTTGCGTCATGCACCGGATGCATGGCCCCACCCACCCACCCACCCACAAACCACGTGCATGTACCCGTGTTATGCGACTGTCCGTGCAGACCGTGTCCGGCTTCTTCCGCTGGACCATAGTGGCGATGGTCGGCGCCGCAAACTTCAACCTCTTCTACGACAAGCCACGCGCGCCACCACAGGGATGTGGGGACACAGGTGTGAGGCCTTGCAGGACGCATTCTGTACATGCCCGATGTGGGGCCGTGATGGAGACATCTGCCCTCGATCATGAAGCATAGGCAAGGCCGGGTGGATGGGTGCAGTTCACCTGGGCATTAACCTGATCATTGACGTGGGCATGGGCCCAGATGGGCTTGGCAGGGGTCCCTTGCACATGAGGCCACCGCTTTAATTGCCCGACATCATGCAATGTGCGGCAGTCAGTGGGAAGTAAACGCCATACTAGAAGAAACTCAGGAGGAGGGATCACGGACCGTGTTGTTTGGAGGAGCACGTGTAAGGATGCTAAGTGCTTGTGACTGTGCTGAAGGGTTGTGTGCGCCGCCATATGGCACGCTGTGGTGCATATTGCATGTTGCCCTATGACATTACTACATGTCAGATGACGCCTGAAGGGTGGCATTTGAGGTCCTGTACCACCTCAAATCGGACTGTGGGTGTGGGTGTGGGTGTGTTGCAAGAATTGAATGGCATGTGTCCGCAACGGCCTCAGGGAACCCGGCTCATGGCTGCTCGGGTTACGCTCCTGGTGCCCCTCATGGCAATTCACTATATTTGCTTCCTGTGTTTGCTTCCATTTATCATTGCCGCCATCCCACCGCGCAAAACCACAGGGGCCTGCCTCTTGTACCAGAGCTACGCCTCGTCCGACCCCGGTGGTCCCCGCTCCCTCGCCTTCCCGCGGCCAAGTGGCTGCTTCGTCTCTTCCACCGCTGCGCTGCACTCAGGTGAGGGAACACGCGGCACCCGCCATGATGATGTGTATATACAAGTAATAATACATGCATGTGCATCATGGATATGGGGGCCATCGACTTGATGACACACTATGCAGGTATGCGTGGCACCACCAAGTTAATTATACAGGTATGTGTGGCGCCATCAAGTTAATTGTACAGGTATGTGTGGCGCCATCAAGTTAATTATACAGGTATGTGTGGCGCCATCAAGTTAATTATACAGGTATGTGTGGCGCCATCAAGTTAATTATACAGGTATGTGTGGCGCCATCAAGTTAATTATACAGGTATGTGTGGCGCCATCAAGTTAATTATACAGGTATGTGTGGCGCCATCAAGTTAATTATACAAGTATGTGTGGCGCCATCAAGTTGACCATACAAAAACATGCATGCATGGCGCTGTCAAGTTGACTATAACAACCTGCATGGACGGCGCCACGCAGCAAGTTGATACTTATATCCAAGCATGTGCATGGCGCCATCCGCAACCAAAGCATCCTCTTCAGCAGAAACTAGAGGCAAGAGGGCTGCTGCACCTCCATTATGGCCAACCATGGTGTGGATGCATATGGGCAGACTGGCCATGGGATTAAGTATCAAACTTGGGGTAGCCCGTGGCCTGTCAAGCGTATGCCAGCTTTAACGACACCTAGCTGCATGTGCTCGAGCCTCGCCGCTCGCAGTCCTGCTTCCCCACACAATTGATCAGCCTTTGTTCACTATAAACGCCGGCGGCCGGCATCATTGATGAACAGCAAGGATCACCCCTCTCTGACATTGTGACCTGGCTTAGTAGCTAGCACGACCACGTAGTTGCTTCATCATGCTGCATGACAGTTCTGGTATAATTAACCTTTAATGGTTTCACCGTTCCTTCCCCCTTAGTAGCTGTGCCCCTATACCCCTTCGAACAACCCTCCGCTCTTCACACACCCCATCATGCTAATGGTGGCTTGTGCATGTGGACATGAGGGCATGTGTGCATATGTGTGTGTCTACTTAATTGCCCTCGATCCCCGAACGAATGCTCCAATCGTCTCTGTTACGTGTGGCTGGCCACACATGATGGGTGCTTGCCCCTTTAATCTGCTCGTATGCGGCCGCGCCCGGCACATCTGGCAGGGTGGCTCCTCCTGCCGCCCGCACTGCCCGTGGCCACGTTTAACCTGGCCCTGTGGAAGAAAGACCTGGCGACCAATATGTGGGCGAGGCAGATCCTCCTGACTACCTCATCAGGCAATACCACGCTCGTCCCCACCGTGCAGGTACTGCATCATTGCCAGGCATCATGTTGGTGGCTTATGATCGTGCGCATCCAAAATGCAATTGGTTTGAACACGAGCATGCAGCCATTGAGCGCGTTCAAGTATTATGTACTATGACGAATTCAAGGGTTAGAGTCGGCCAAATCTACTGCATGATCTCCTAGAAAGACTGTGCTGAACTCCAGGTGCCGCTGTCTTCATTTCAATGCAAACTCTGCTGGCAACTTCTGTAACTCATGCAACAAAGACCAATATCAACTGCATGAGTCGTTTTCGTCTGCCTCATTGCTGTCACTCATCTCGTCTCGGTGCAGGATCCTGGGAGCTACTCCTGGAGGGTGTATGCTGCACAGGGACAATCTCGGTTCGCCCTCTACATTCAGCTCCCAAGCGGATCCAAGCTTACTGGATGCTAGCCTTGTGAACTGCAAAGTCTCTCTTCCAGCCAGACACCATCAACAAGCCAGTCAGTAATCTACTACGCAGAAGGAGAACAAGCAATCAACAACCATGAGACAAACAGGAGGTTATGGCTCGTACAATGTTTGCAATTCGGTACATTTGATGCTCTGCCCGAGATCCTGAGGATTGCTTGTTTTAGCTCATGAGCATGCTTGACACCTATACTATGTTTTTCTCGTCTACTTTTCTGCCCCATATTATTGCTAGCTTTTCTATGAAATTGAAGTAGCGACTTATGAGCAGCAGCTAATATGTGGCACCCTAAGTTGGGTGTGAGCACATACATACTGTACATGTATAATAGGGGGCCGGATGCTTCACTTTTTAACGTACGCGGACCGTATGGCAAGTCATGAATTTATGACTTATATATGATTGATCATGCATGCCTGTACTTATACGCTGTAATTTTTTTGGACATGCACTATAGCCTTGCATTTTGAATAATAACAATTTTGATAAGAATATTTTTCACATTTGCACATGCAGAAATAGATTTGGGACATTATAGTTGATAATGCCATCAAGGTACATGTTCGATCATTGGGGGAATACTAATTAATTATAACTACGTGCAGACAGCAGGTCTGCATGCATGGGGGGACACGGATTGCATATTTGTCTATAGTGCTTCTTCTTTACATCGACCCTTGTATATATGGGGCACAATGAGAAGGAGGCAGAGACTTGGTCGTCTTCCCTCATGCTCGAATTAAGGCGAGACGTCCCGCAGCCACCACACTGCAGGCAGCGCTGCAATTTCATTATTATTGATCACTCGACTACCTACAGCACTAGCTAGAAAAGATCGAATGCGAGCACTGCATCTACTGCATGCGTAGTGAGTAAGTAAGTTAGTGTGTATCATGCGCATGGGCGTGCCACGGAGTACTCTCGGCTATTATGCTAATCTCGATCATTAACCCATTAGAAACAATCATTACTATATGTACACGAAAGTTACAAATATCGTCTGCATCATATGCCCAAGCCATATAGTCACTAGAGGGGGATATATAATCCTCATCTGAATTCTGAGCTTTCCTCAACAACAAGTTACGGTAATGGCACTTATGGCAGACGAGGCGGTAGTGTAGCGGCTATCTTCAGGGGCAATTATAACCTCCACCTGCGGACTTCTACCCTGCATTCTACCAATGGGCCGAGGGGCCCGTGGCCCGAGAAAACAGGAGCAATGCTTCCGGCACAGGAAGGTGTTTATCGCAGACGGCAGCCCATTTCTCCTTGTCTATATCATGCGGGCGCGGAGTACCTGGATAATCCCAGGACCCCTGCATCCTGATCAAGCAATTGTGTCTCATAATAGGTCCGGGTCGCTCCCCGTACGTGGCGCGCCGGGGCGCGCGCAAGTTTGCCATGGTGGCGGGTTGCGATGGGACAAGGGGACCCTGCCATATAGGAGGAGACCTGTGCCTACCTGGTTGGCCTGCAGTCCTACTAAGCCCGCCCGTAGGGCCCACATCACGGTATTCACCTGGTCTGTGCGGGCAAGATGGCCGGCAAAGAGGAGGCGCGGCGGTGTCGGATGACCAGTATGGGAGCTCGCAGTAGAGCTTGGCCCAGGTGTGGCGCTTTTAATCACATTAATTAATTAATTAATTAATTAATTAATTAATTAATTAATTAATTAATTAGACTCGTGCTCCCGTTGGGGAGTTGCGGAATCCCCGATGGATGGATGGATGGGTGCAAACAGTCCTACCACCGGTCTAATCTATCTACAACAGCTATCTACAACATCAATCTAATCTATCATGAACATCAACGCTACCCTATAGTAGGGGACCTGTCTGGCGTGCTTCCCGTATGTTTGCACACGCGCCGGCGCTTCCCCACGGAAGGGGGCTCGTTGTCGACTATATGACCTGGGCCCACTTGCATGGCCTTGTCCATCATCTTTTTCCAAATCACGGAGAGGCCTAGGCCCCCCATGTCCTCTACTAGCTGTTCTTTGAAGGTGCGGGCCTTGCGGCGTCTAGCATCACGGGGCCCGGCCCACGTAATTAAGGAGGTGCCGGCCAGGCTGAGCTGCATGGGCACAGTCCCGCGGGGGGGCCACGTGAGGTGTCTATCTATACCTGGTTGGTGCGAGCTAAGTGCCCTACTAGCTGCGGGCGCCGCTGCTTAATGGTGCTGGTGATATATGGCATGCCGAGACTACAGGTCCTCGTTGCGAACATGAGCAGCGTATCCAACTCTGAAAATGGATCGCAGCATATGCATGTTGGTGACCGCACCGTCCAGCTTTCCGGCCAGGTCGGCTGTCATGAGGGTCCACGTCTCGGCCCCATGCATACGTAAGAACAGGAAGGACGAGGACCTTAAACAGGTCCTGTTTCTCGATCTTGCCCAGGGGCTTGCGCCACAGGGCCGGCCCGGTATTGGCGTAACGCGTGCCAGGCGAGGGAGATGCGGTGGTCCACATCAGCCTCGCAGCTGGGGAGGAGGCTGCCCAGCAGCTTGACACGGTCCCGGTACAGGACTCGAGAGCCGTCAAGGAGAAAGAGGGCGGGCGGTGGGTGAGTGAGCCCAATCGCCAGGGGCTCGGTCTTCTTGCTGACCTCAAGCCCCACTGCGCGGGCCTCGATAGCTAGGCAGTCAAGCCACGTCTGCACGTGCCCAGTGTCCTCGAAGAGGGTGGTGTCGTCTGCATAATAGATGATGTCCGCCAGCCGAATCTCCGTGTCCGCCCCGCCATGCCAGAAACGGTTGTCAACCTGCACCCCTGGTTCCCTACCCACGATGCGGGCAAACCGCTTGCGCGCCTGAATCATTACGTACTCGACCACAATAATGAACAGGTAGGGCGACAGCGCGCAGCCCTGCCACACACCCTTCTGTAAAGGGCATGGTGGCGTGGTCCCGTAGGAAGTGCGCACCGAATTAGTGGTTGACCCTTCATACAGGTTGCGGATGACAGCAAAAGGGTCGGGGGATCCGGATCGAACGTACAGAGCGACTGATGTCCCATAGCGCAGGCCAGAAAACCGAATGCATGGAAGGCTTTGATGAAGACAGATAAAGTCCACCAGCACAAGGTGCAGAGGGGATCGACTCACCAGGCTGATCGAGGCGTTGCAATTCTTCCACAAGGTGGCGAGTAGCGAAGAGCGCCTTTACTGTGTTGCGACCTGAACGGAAGCCGTGCTGAGTCTCATGCACTGAGGTGGGCGTCCAGGGCCGTGCGCAGTCTGCGGTTCAGGAGGAGCCGCATGAGAAGCTTAATTGAGGGGGGCACTTTGGATGCACACCCCTCTGTGTACGCCGACTTCCTAGTGTAATAGTTACCGGGGTCGGCTGGCGACCCCTTGTTAACTTGTATGTAGCATATCGTGCGAAAGCTGTGTTGCCAGGCCGCTGGAGGCGGTTGCGACGACAGCAGAAGGCGGTTGCAGATATCCCGGAAGAGCAGCATGACACCAGTCATCCTCGAACTCGGCTGCAAGTTTCACAACTGCGGCCGGCCGGCATCTCATCTGAGCCGGTGGCGTCGTCGTAACGCAGACGCTGGACCGCCTCTGTGACCTCGGCAGAGGTGAAAGGAGGCATGTCTGACGGGTCGCCAAGCGGGCCGATCAGCGGGGGAACTAGGTAGTCCGCCGCTGACCTTGGCGGGGCCGGGGGCCCGGCGCCCGGCGGGGCCGCCGGCCAGGGCAGCCGGGCGGGCGGCTGCGGCTGGGAGCAGGGGCGGGGGCGGCGCAGCCGTGTCCCACGACCTCGGCAGTGGCCACGGCCCAGGTACGAAGCCGCTTGGCTGGGGCGCCGGGAACACCGCGGCGGTGGGGCCGGCCGAGGCCATCCGGGTCACCCAGTGCCCGAGGCGCTTGTACCAGAACCAGGCCCCCTTCAGTGCTGTCGTGCTTCTGCTGGCAGCTGCGCAGGTCTTCGGACCATCTGCTGAGCGTCTGCCTTCTTGGCCTGCATATGCTCGTATAGGCGACCCGCAGAGCCAGTGCTGCTTGCAGCCCAGGTTTGGCGGTCGGGTCCCTGTTGCAGCGGAGCATCTGCCTATAGCGGCGACCACTGTCGGTGCGTGGCGGTGGATTGACAGCAAGCTGCCGGCGCGGAGGCAACGAGGGGAGGGTGCGGGCAGCCAGGCGGTACTTGGTTTAATCACATGGTATAGCGGACGTCAAGGATGTGACAGAGCATTCGAGCTAGTGACATGGCCGGTGCCGTCAAGCTGCTTGGCCGGTCTCAGCGCCTGGTCCAGGGCCGGTCCACGCCTCTCAGCCGTAAAGGAGGATGCTGAGGACAAGGGCCTGAACAGAATGTGCTTGCGCTGCTCATAGTTTGACATGCAGGTAGCGACTATTAATCAATCATACTCGTACTATTAATCAATCAAACTCGTGCTCCCGTTGGGGAGTCACGGAGCACTGAAAGTGCTTTTAATCCCTGTGTGTGCACAACATAAGAAAGGGCAGAGATCGACCCCATTTCTCCTTCATGCCAAACTAGGCATGCCACAGCTGCAATCGGACACGCTATGAAACGATCCGGCAGGATCTGCGGGTGCACAACGGTCCGAGCCCCGCCAAAATGTAGCCTCGTAAGAAGGACCCGAAAAGTGGCGCGAAATGCGATTTTTGGTGTGTGCGTGCACGACGGTGACCGAATTTCCACCGATAGGCATGGCGGCCTGGCAGGCTACCGTGAGCGAATAAAAATGCAGTATAGAGGCTGGAAATTTTAGTGTATGCTCCTACGGTCATATATTACTTGCCATTATTTTTTTTCGCCTCAAATTCTGCGGAATCCTTCGGCATTTTGGCGTCATTCACAGGTGGGTGCCTGTTTTGTCGCCGATTTTCTCTCGACCCCATCAACCTGCAGCAAAACATTTTCCCGATGAAAGTGGCCCCGACCTCTGGTTTTTTACCCTAATCGACGCATTTTTTTGTTTTAAAGGCCTTGACCGAAGCACTTTTTTCATTACCGCTTCAGTTTGCTTTAAATTAGCTGCCGCGATTTTTTATCCCATTTCAAGGCTGGGCCAGGCGTCGCATACCCGTAATTCGTTTTTAATTGTTTTTGTGCCAAATATCGTGTCTTTTGCAGGCGTTCTTGGCATCAAAGACGCCATGGCTTCAGGGGCTAAAACGGACCTCCGCACATGCGTTTCCTGCGGCGAGCATGCCAATGCCGCCAGCAATTTTTGCGCGTCTGTGACACGGACATGCGATGCGAGACCGTTGTCGACGTGACGGAGTGGTATGTGCACATTCAGGCGCAAATTTTTTCGCTGTTGAAACCCCGGCCGGTAGCAGACAAGTATTTCACCGTATCCCCTTTCCCCGAGTCTCTCTTTTCCGTCATGTTTGCATCTTACGGAAAGCGCGTATAAAGCATCAGTGAGCGACGGTATGATGGCGAGCCGTTTGCTCGCATCAGGGCTGTCCGGCTTATTCTAGAGACAAGCGATATCAAGCAGAATTTGCAGCCGGATGTGAGGGAGGGGCCCTGCTGGGGTGGGAATAAACTGCTGTGAGTGACCTACCCTCCCTCCCTCCCTCCCTCCCTCCCTGCCTCCCTCCCTCCTCCCTCCCTCCCTCCCTCCTCCCTCCCTCCCTCCCTCCCTCCCTCCCTCCCTCCTCCCTCCCTCCCTCCCTCCCTCCTCCCTCCCTCCCTCCCTCCCTCCCTCCCTCCCTCCCTCCTCCCTCCCCCTCCCTCCCTCCCTCCCTCCCTCCCTCCCTCCCTCCTCCCTCCCTCCCTCCTCCCTCCCTCCCTCCCTCCCTCCCTCCTCCCTCCCTCTCCCTCCCTCCCTCCTCCCTCCTCCCTCCCTCCCTCCCTCCCTCCCTCCCTCCCTCCTCCCTCCCTCCCTCCCTCCCTCCCTCCCTCCCTCCCTCCCTCCCTCCCTCCCTCCCTCCCTCCCTCCCTCCTCCCTCCCTCCCTCCCTCCCTCCCTCCCTCCCTCCCTCCCTCCCTCCCTCCCTCCCCCAAAAGCTCGCTCGCTCACTCACCCACCCACCCACCCACCCACCCACCCACCCAGCCACCCACCCACCCACCCACCCACCCACCCACCCACCACCCACCCACCCACCCACCACCCACCCACCCACCCACCACCCACCCACCCACCCACCCACCCACCCACCCCCACCCACCCACCCACCACCCACCCACCCACCCACCCACTCCTGCTCGCTCGCTCACTCACTCTCTCTCTCACTCACTCACTCACTCACTCACCCACCCACCCACCCACCCACCACCACCCACCCACCCACCCACCCACCCACCCACCCACCCACCCACCCACCCACCCACCCACCCACCCACCCACCCACCCACCCACCCACCACCCACCCACCCACCCACCCACCCACCCACCCACCCACCCACTCCTGCTCGCTCGCTCACTCACTCTCTCTCACTCACTCACTCACTCACTCACCCACCCACCCACCCATCCACCCACCCACCCACCCACCCACCCACCCACCCACCACCACCCACCCACCACCACCCACCCACCACCCACCCACCCACCACCACCCACCACCCACCCACCCACCCACCCACCCACCCACCCACACCACCCACCCACCACACCACTCACTGCTCGCTCACTCACTCACTCACTCACTCACTCACTCCCCCCCCCCACACACACTCACTCACTCACTCACTCACTCACTCACTCACTCACTCACTCACTCACTCACTCACTCACTCACTCACTCACTCACTCACTCACTCACTCACTCACTCACTCACTCACTCACTCACTCACTCACTCACTCACTCACTCACTCACTCACTCACTCACTCACTCACTCACTCACTCACTCACTCACTCACTCACTCACTCACTCACTCACTCACTCACTCACTCACTCACTCACTCACTCACTCACTCACTCACTCACTCACTCACTCACTCACTCACTCACTCACTCACTCACTCACTCACTCACTCACTCACTCACTCACTCACTCACTCACTCACTCACTCACTCACTCACTCACTCACTCACTCACTTGCACATGCACCACATGCGCAAGGAGGACACCAAGCGCTGCACCAACCACTGTTCAATTAGCTGGGCTGTGATGCCAATGGCAAGGGTACGGGGGTGTCCATGTTGGTGCAGGACATGAAGGCTGACAAGTTCAGGCAGAAATTGTGCAGGGAGGTGCCACTACCTCCTCGCGATACCGAGATGAGGGCGCGCAAACGCATCAACGCCGTGCCGCCTGTGGAGTAATTGTCAGCTACAATACTTGGCATGCTGTGGGTGTACATGTAAAATGACCTTTCTAGCCCATTCGACAGCTGCCAATATGATTTTCAGCAAGCCCCTCCGTATAATGGAGATTGCGTGAGCATCCACATGGCCACATGTGCATATTGTCAGCTGTGCCCAGCCAGTGTTTATATCGATGAACTTTTGTGTGTGGCTCCTGGAGGTTGTGTTTTATCACTTGTGAATGGTTTTCATGCTTTAATGAGTAATCTAATTTGGAGCTGACCATGTATTCCACAATGGCAGTTTCGCATCCATGGGTATATAGTAAGCATTTGCAGTGGAAACTGGCAGGTATGGCGTTGATAACTCTACCAAATAGAATATGATGGGCCTGAGTTTTTGTGGAATGTCTAAAATAATGATGGCAAAGGTGCATGCAAGTTTCCAGCCTCAACAGAGCACATCTTGTATGGAAACTGCAATGAAATGTGTTGAAAATTCCGAAATAGGTGCATTTTTGGTAACATTTGTGACCAAACGGACATCAAACAAACCATGATGGGCCAGAATTTTTGTTGAATGTCTAAAATAATGATGGCAAAGGTGCATGCAAGTTTCCAGCCTCAACAGAGCACATCTTGTATGGAAACTGCCATGAAATGTGATGAAAAATACGAAAAACGTGCATTTTTTGTAACATTTGTGAGCAAACTGACATCAAATACCATATGATGGACCTGAATTTTTGTGGGATGTCTAGAATAATGATGTTTGAGATGCCTGCAAGTTTCCAGCCTCAACGGAGCACATCTTGTATGGAAACTGCCATCAAATGTGATGAAAAATACGAAAAACGCACATTTTTGCTAGCATTTGGTGGCATTTTGTCACCAAATGCGGTTGGATGACCATCAGATCTTGTGTACAGTCATTAGTCATGAGTATCAACTTACTTGCAAACAGCCAGGTCAAGAACTCTTCATTTGCATATTAGAAGGTATTTGTTTATATTAAAATCCTGAAAAATGCTAAAAATAGACATGCCAAAAATAGGTCAGCTGAGGTCCGGTAGGTCCGGAAAGTTGCAATCCTTCTACTAGTGTCCTGAAGATGCTACCTACCAAGATCTAGCATGTTTCGACTATAATTGCGTCGTGCAGGAGTAATAAGGCTATTTTTTGGCACTTTCAGACCGTTGTGTGCAATAAGACCCATGTGAGCATGTCCTAACAAGTCGCGACTATGTCCAGATGCCCAGCCAGAATTAACCTAGCTGTCAGAGGCGGCGGAGCTAGGGTCACCCACGCAGGCCAGCTGGCCAATGCGGGTGTTGATGTCGTCGGCCGTGGAGGGGAGCCGGAGCTGCCAAGTGCCAAGGAGCTTGAAGCGAGTCGCCGGGGGGACGGGGGGCCGGCTGCCGTCCAGCAGGAGGTACGTGGGTGGGGTGGCCCCAGCGGCCCGGACTGAGCCGATGGCCATGACCTCCGTTTTCTTGCTGCATGATCATATAAGCTCCACCGCCCGCGCTTCAAGTGACAAGCTATCTAGGCCAGAGTCGGGCGGACTCCGGCCGGGGTCTCCACGAGCGTCGTGTCATCTGACAGCGTACTAGATCAGATCGCTCACTGCATGCGTGAGCACTAAGACCGAGGTATACATAATATAGGGGTGCATGCATGTAAACTGGCCAGCGCGGGTGCATTATTATTATTAAGTAGTAGGCTGAGCCCGGCATACTATCCGGTGACCCGGATCGATCTATAGCTTTCGCGCGCCCCGTGCATCCCCTGCAACGGAGGTGTCACTGCATGGTACATTGAATTAATGAACGAATGCATGCAACTCAATCCGGCTATGTCAGTGCGGCGGCCATGCAGCTACAGGCCATGCCACTTGGACGCGTTCCGTGCAACTGTCATCATGTACATCGAGTACGCTGACCACTAGCCTGTCCACCATGTGGGCCCCAGCACTATGTAGGCCGATATACCCGTGCAAGGGATGGCCACATTGAAGTCGATCGGCATGCATGCGCATATATCCGGCTGCTCAGGCGGAGAGCCTGGCAATTGATTAGTTAATGTACACGTGACGGCGTCACGTGCATGAGCATAGTAAGTCCTCAGAGGGAGGGGTGTCGCGTTTGTGTGCAACGTTATCTCCAGCAGCAGTAATTGACCTGAGCACACGACTGTTTCCAAGCCACGTGCAAAACTTGCAATTAGTACGTAAACCAAATATGTGGCTAGTCTGCGGTACACAATGGGAGGGATAGGTGGGTACTCTATTTATTGTTACTCTATATATTGTTTGTGTGTCACTTGAATGGATCTGAACTTGAAAACGTGACCGGTCGGGTGTACTACATAGCTTACATTCGCCGGCGTAACTCACGCAGGCGCAAGTGAACCGGCTGCGCCCGCAGCAATTCAGCATGCCGTCTTCCGTCACCAAGTGTACCAGTCGCCGTACGTAGCAATACTGACCTTTGCCGGTGTAGCTCACGCTTCCTCGGGAGCATGCACGATCGAGTGAACTGCCCAAGCAATTCTGACACTGTCCCGGCCGGCGTCCCTCACGCAGACGTTGTCACTGAGGTCTGGCGAGACCCGGCCGCGGTCGCAACTCCCCATGGAGCTTGCGACTAACCTATCTATACTGACAGTTTCCGACTGCCAGAGTGCTGAGTACCCAACTCTAGTGTGAGGACGACATAGCTCACATCCCTGACAGGGGAACATGGGATGGAATGGATGATGCTAGCTATCTAGTTCCTATTATTATAGTTTCAGGGTTGTGGGCACCACGGCCCGAATCGCTATAAATACCAATTAAACTGGTGGGTACGTCACACGCGGAGCCCCACTGACTTGGTGGTGGTCGCCGTCACCACTACTTGCCACCAATATCTATCCTTGCGAGCCATCTGATTCCATATTACAGACAGACCAGGAGGCTGCGCGGGCGTGAGCCTGTCCCGTCTAGGGCCGTTGCTGACATGTCCATCATGCCTACTAGCCTATATTGCACGGAAAGTCCACGGATGGCCCGGCCCGGCCGCGCGCGGCCTGGGGAACGCCATGTGACTGTGTGAGCCGACAAAATGCCCAGGATGTGTGGGCTTGGTGCCAGCTAGAATATCTGATGTGTCAGACCGAGCCAGGCAAGACCCATCACCCAATTTACTGATGAGATGCTCTGGACCACTTAATAATTGGGTGTGATCGGCCCACCGCATGAAGCTAAGACAAACGTTTGCTGTACGTAGTGAACGTTGTAATGATGGCATAACTTGGCTTATATAATTACTACAATTACTTTACTTCAACATTACGAAACAAGTACGTTAGCTTATTATAACTATGATACTCACTTTTGCCCGTTAATAACGTACATATACTGGTATCTGGCTGACATGCCTTTGCGCATGGCAATGTGTATAGCTGGTGAATGTTTTTAGCACGATCGAGGCATGCTACAGACATGCATACATGCACATGTGAGCTGGCAGTCTATACTAATCAACAGATACATACATAAATGATTCCATGCAACATGTAATTGCAAAGAAAATGTCAGGGATCTAGCCATATCGTACATGCAGCAGGCTACAGTAACAGGTGCCGTCACTATAGCGCTGAAACCCATACCCCGGTCACACATAACTCATACATAATGTGAGTCTCTGCAATAAAAAAACCGTACGTGCATCGTATACATTCCACGAGGGTGACTACAATCAAGTGTCGACCCCCCTCGGCCCCCCTTGGCCCCCCTCGGCCCCCATTTGCCCCCCTCGGCCCTCCTCGGCCCATTCATTCATTCATGCATGCGCCTCGGCCCATGCATGGGTATGTGCATGGCTGCATAATAATAAATGCATCAATGTTGGGCGTTGCCCTCCAGCAGGACCAGCCAGGAAGAAAGGCATGCAGTCGTACTACGGCTGACATCCGCTGATGTCAGACGCAGCTGGGATCTCGATGTAGAGTGAGAACTTTAACTGGCTGTCGACTGCGTAGACCCTCCAAAAGAAGCTTGCCGGGCTCTGCAGGTCACATCGTACGATCGGCAGATTCCCAAAACAAGAATGCACCCAGCCAGACAGGTGACAGCAAGGATAGCAAGAAAGCAGGCTGGCGACATTACTAAACAACGAGCGTGACAAGCACCACCTCCAGATGGGGGATATCTACTCTTGAACTGTTTATTAAGTCTGGACGGTACACGCTATAGCTACCGCAAGGGCAACTCACGGACTTGTGTGTCTGCCTAATCGGTAACGCCCCTAGCGACTTGGCGTATGCACATATCATGGCCACTAATGCAAATTACTTCCTCGAAAGAGAGAGGTCGTCCTGTACGCCTAGCCATGCACAGCTGTGCGTCGAGTTCCTGTCCCTTGCCACACCCTACACGTTTTTACCATGCAAAAGGCCAAACTAACAAAATATCTATAAATATAATCACTGAAATTTAATCACTGTCATTTTTACATAACGTCAAGACTAAAGAACCTTCAACTGTGCCCACGTCAGCCCCACTGTTTATCTCTAAGACACCCCTCTATTTCTGAACGCTCATGCGACCCCGGAGCAGCATGCCTGCATTGAGTCCTTGCCACTATCCTTGGCTCCGTAACATTCCCATGGGATGGATCAGCGCTGACATGGGTTGATTGGCAGCACCAAGGGTCTGTCAGACATGTGGTCTTCGTCGCCCACCATGCCCTATCCCGCGTGGTCAGCCTCCAATTCCTCCAACGGGCAGCGCATATGCATGCCATGCAGCACCATGTTCCGCAATCCCTCATGCACATGAGGGAACATGTTCTGCCATCCCTGGCATGAGGGGACCCGCCCCTGCATAGACATACCTCGGCGGAGGTGAGATACTTCTGGTCGCCCGCATAGGCCGTCGTGATGGTGCGCCGCTCCCATGTGGTGCCACCTGGCTCGCGCCGCCACAGGGACAGGTATAAGGTGGCACTGGCCGCGCTTGCGGGGGTCTGCAGCCACGCTGCTAGCCACAATTTCACCGACAGGCACGACACAAAGAGACAGATAAGCAAGGGACAGGGATTATAGCCGGTACTGCATGCGAGGTCATCATCCCGACAGGGCGGGGGGTGATGCCCCTCCGCCCCGTTTACCGCCATCGCGGGGGAGTGGAAGGCAAGACAAAGCGACCCTTCCTCAGTAGCAGGGTAGCCATCGCCCTTCACTATGGCATGCACCACCTCCATTGACTGACTGAACCGCCTCAACAACTGCCTGCTGCCAGCATAAATACTCGGCACGTAATGCATCCTCGGCATATCACTAGATGCCAAGTCCATTCTCCGTTCATGGCTCCGTGGCGGTTATGGCACATGTGAAAGCGCAGGAAAACAGAAGGAACGCCAGCACGCGCAAGTGCCCGTGAGCAACGTGAGGGATAAAGTATTTCGCACTGCATGCTCTATCACATGCCATGCACGGTGCCCACTGCTTGCTCCATCACATGCCATGCACGGTGCCCACTGCTTGCTCTATCACATGCCATGCACGGCGCCCACTGCTTGCTCTATCACATGCCATGCACGGACCGTGGGCAGAGCATGGGCACCGTACCCATGCTCTGCATGCTCTCGCACATCTGCCGTGCATGGTGCCAACTCACCGGCCTGCATCCCAGCGGTACTTGAACTGTAACAGCCAGGGGGGGTCGGCAAATTCAGCAGTCGGGGCGCATCGCTCAGAACAGACACGTAGCCCTGATACAGCAAGCACTGGTACCCTGCCAGGTGGCAAGGCAGGGGTGGAGGTCAGGATGGAGTTCAGGCGCACACGCAGAGCGCAGACCATGGATGATGTCAGGCATGTTCAAAGCTGATGCATGGTGTCCGTAGTAATTAAAGCTGTTTTTGCTGTCACGCAGGCAAGGTTTGACAAATGTGGAAACCAGCCCATTTCCACGCTGCCGATGTTTTAGATTCCACCTGCAACCAATACCAAATCCCACAACACTCATAGCTGGCCCACATTTTAAAAATGTCACAGGAACCTCGCCGATGCCTTGGCATCCCCCCCCCCAAAACCTGCGCACGACAGCCTGGGTGCGCCCTGCCTACAACTGTGAATGCCATGCCCTGCGGCCATGACGGCAAACGGAGGCAGGGGAAGACGCACCTGCTTTCATCATTCTAACTCAAGCGTTAGGTGGGAACATACCCAGTTTGAATTGAACGTCAATATGGTCCAATGTGACAACGCCAGTTCCACCGCCGGGCATGCATGGCAAGCGTGTGCAATTAAGACAGGATTAACCCTTAGTCCGCTGACCCATTTTTGGCACTTTCATACCCCTGAAAATGAAAAAAATCATAACTCACAGGCCACAACTCCAAATACCCCCAACCAAGATGCTAGGAGTATCTACACTTCAAGGGCTTTCAGAATATGCAATAATACCACGGGTTTATCAAAGCATTTGGATGATAGCTCTACTCAAAGTTGGCCAAAAGACGATCTTTTTTTCCCAAGGAAAAGTCTACCCCCCCCTAACTTCCCAGGAAGGGTAGGGAATCTCAATACCAATATTGGACAACTTAGTTGGATAGTCCAATGGTGGTTTCCTTGGGTCAGACCACCCGGATAACCCAATACCCCTATATAACGTGCTCATACATGTGTGTGGATTACGCGCGTGTAAACAGCTATCTATGACATGCAACACAGTAATGCATTATAACAAGCCATCAAAGGCTGCCAAAAGTGCTGGAATACAAACACGTTGCCTACCTGCACTGATGGAGTGATAAACTCCAAAGAAATGCCATAAACTGGGCACTTTCAGGGCTAATACCACTCTTTACAACAGGCATGGAAGCTTGCTGAAATATGCATGCATAAAATCGTCATTTACAATGCATGGGATACGCATTCCGCTGCAAACAACACGCAAATACGCTGTCGTACCTGGCTCGTTCATGCCCTACCCGGACTCCGCTGGCCGGGACCCTCATATCTCACACATACTGATGCTCTACAGGCAAAGGCCGCCATAGCCGCGTACTGCATGATCCGCCATGACTACCAGGTTGATGTTCCGTGCAAAGATGGCCACTAAACTAGTCCGCATTCTCGGCAATCGCTGCAGCTGACGTCCCTTACCCAAACTGGATGCCCGGGCTGGCGCAGATTGCCCGGCCATAGGGAGAAAATCGACCTTTGGTAAGCTATGAATCGTCTGGAACTGACGACCAGGATAGTTCTATTTTCCTACCTGTATTTTCCCAACCCTATAAATCTGGCCGTGCCTGACCTACGAAAATCATGCATCGTCATTCTGAGTAACATTCTGAACCGTTTCAAGCCGCGAGACGCAAAAATTTCGTGACAGCGGCACGTTGGTAGCCATATCTCATTACGCGCGCGCGCGAGCGAAAATTTCCCGCCAAAGTCACGTGATACATTCTCAATGCACGTTGTAATTACCAGGCTATGGCGAATATTACCCCCAAACCTATGCATCACCTTCGTCCCTAAGTGTTCCCGGACCCACCGGACAACTGTCCTCCGTCACAAGTGGCGCGGCGCTTGCGGCGCGGCGCGAAATTCGACCGTTAGTCAAACCCCCCGACAGGTCGGGGGGTTAGCGGACTAAGGGTTAAACTATTAACAGAACTATCTATTGGACAGAATTAACTAACAAATAGCGCACTTTTGCATATACAAATGCACACACACATACATCAACATGAGGAGAACCAGTCGCCAGGGGCAGACTGGAGGGAGGGAGGAAGGAGGGAGGGAAGAGGGCGAGAGAAGCTGACTGACACAGCCTCACAGACCCACGAGCCGGTGTGCAGCATGTCACGTGGGTCCACGGGCGTAAGGACGTACCTGCGTCGCCACATCCCAGCGGCGGTTGCCGCGGGGATTCGTAGAACAGGTTGAAGTTGGACGCGCCAACAATGGCCTCCACCTTCCACCGGTACGCGCTGGCGGTGGTCTGCGGTACAGCAGGGCGCGGCGCGGTGATGCAGAGGGATCAGACGAGGGAACGCCACCATCATTTCGTAAGGCAGAAACATGCCAGCTGTGCCACTCCCACCTCACAAAGATGTTGACGACGCACACAGGCAGGCTAGCCATTATTGAGGGCCGAGTATACGCTGGTGGGTGCGTGAGCAAATTAGAGTGGGATGGGTATGGTGGGTGAGTGGGAGGGTGATAGCCGGTTGGTAGGTGGTTGGGCATGGCAGGCTGGCAATACGAGGACCCGGGTAAATGACGAGGCATGGTGTAATGAGTTGGAAGCCAGCAAATGGGCGAAGGTGCCTGATAACCCATAGGCAGGACGAAGGGGGTCCACAAACTGCCACAGTAAGCCACCTCTGCACCACCCCACATGTCTTGCTTTGCTTTGCTCTGCTAAGGTGTAGCATCCGGCCATGGGTGCCACCAGCCAGCCACTGCATTGTGATGCTTCAACTTGAAACCCACCCTTGTGAACCTCATGCGTCCATCGTGTGCGAATACCCATATTCCAATACCAGTGACCGATGGACGTGTTGTTGTGATACTGGAGGCGGTACTCTAGCCAGGATGTTTTGCAGGGAGGTCGTCTGCTGGTGTGTCTATTGCGGTGTCTACGATGCTGGTGTGTTTCTCACACTGTTATAAGGCGCCCGTTGGTTTTGTGTAAGTACTGGCCTGCCCTGCAGACATGGAGGAAAAGGGAGATCTCAGCATGACCCCAAGGAGGGGAGACCTCAGTGCATGACACCGAGTAGGGGAGATCTCAGCATGACACCAAGTAGTGCACTGTCAGTTGACATTGCCACCCAGAACATTGCACCATCGCACGCTTCCCACATGCATGTTCTCCCCTATCTCTTCTTCCAACCATTATCGTGCCAGCCATCCAGCCTATGTCCTACATCCCCCCTATCTCCTAGCTGATCCCTCCCTCCCTCCCTTCGCATCTTTAACTCCTCTCCTTCCCACCTTCCTTCCTTCCTCCTTCCCTTCATCTCTGTCCTACCTATGGACTGTATGGGTGGTGCCGTCAAACAAAACTTCGCATGCATGAACCACGCGCTGCTAACAGAGTGGGAGCCACCTGGCAGGGTGCCAGCCCACCTGCTGGCTGCGCAGCGCGATGCTGTCGCCCGGCACCGCGAACATGGTCTGGGCTTCGGACCAGGCCGCGTCGTACCTCCAAAACGAGAGCGACACATTCACCAGGTCCCGGCTGGCAGGGAGGGTGAGCCAGGCTGTGCAGGGCAAGGCCACGTCACGGTAGTGGAGGTGGGGGATGTAAGGGATGCTTGCGTTTCTCCCAGCGTGCGAAGAACAATATACTATTAGCTAGCATATACTATTACAATAACAATATACTATTACCTGGCATATACTATTACAATAACAATATACTATTACCTGGCATATACGATTACAATAACAATATACTAATAGCTAGCATATACTATTACAAGAACAATATACTATTACCTGGCATATACTATTACAATAACAATATACTATTACCTGGCATATACGATTACAATAACAATATACTAATAGCTAGCATATACTATTACAAGAACAATATACTATTACCTGGCATATACTATTACAATAACAATATATTATTACCTAGCATGGAAACTGGGAACCCAGACAATGTCAACCGTGCCCCGCAAGCTGGTGCCCGCTCTTGGCGCCATCCATGAGACACATGCCGCATGGGTGCAATGCCGTGCCCCTAGATGTTCATGGCTGGCCACCCGGCAAGATGTGGCACATGACAGGAGTCACCCGATAGGTAGCTCCATATCGCCGTTGTTGTGGTGTTATCTCACATGCAGCAATGCCAGAGCCTATTATGCCCGCAGAATATTGGAAGGCTTTGCACCATCTCCCACTTGGTCTCTCACTTGGATGAGTCTCATTTGACCCAGTCCAGTGGCTACCTTCGGAGAGGCGTGGCACCTTTTGGCAGCCATGGTAGCCCTAGCAGCGAGACCCACAGGGCGCCGTGATGGCCCATGTTCACTGGCGCAGACAAGGAGGCCACGCCGAGTGCTAGCTGGAGATGCCCGATACCCTGGGAACCTGGCGACCCTGCCCCGCACCTGGGAGTGGTCGGCTACCAAATCGTGAGGTGGGCCACGAGAGGAGGGCTCTCGCCACGCCTCAAACGACCTCACTCGATCCCCAGCTTGCGGCTCAACATGCTGCCATTGTAACTTGCCTTGGTTTAGTAGATCATGAACGGCCTGCTCTCCCCATCCGCCATGCGTGGCCTCCTCAACTGCTGCGCCAGCGATCTCTGGCCACCGCAGCAAGCCCGGGGCACCGCTGCCACACTTATCCTACTGCCCGCTGCCGCCTTTGACGCCCTGCCTTTTCAAAGGCAACCACCGTTCCTTGAGATGAGAATGGGAGACAGCGCAGCCTCTTGAGGACATTTGGATTGCCCTGGCACAGTCGGCTTTCGTGGCACTTGCTGTGAGGAACCATTACTCTGAGAAAACTGTTCCTGGTGCTGCATGGAGCATGGGCGAGAACCATAGCCCCTTGCTGCCATGATCGTTGTGCTGCAGTCTATCCCCATGGCTACATGGGACCGCACGACGTAATACAATCCATAGGCGTCTATATCAAGTCGGCAATCAAGTCGGCAATCAAGTCGGCAATCAACTCGGCAATCAACTCGGCAATCAACTCGGCTATCAGCATTGCAGGCCGGCAAGAGCCCACCTGCAATACAAGCATTCCTGTACACCAGCGGCGACCTTTTCATTGCATCATCTCACCCAAAGCTCAAGACGCGCAAAGGAGCAAGGACAGGCTACGAAGAGCAAACCAAGTTGTGCCACACGATACATGCAGTGCTATGCATCATCCTCGTGTCTCCATGCTTTTACGACCAACAGAACGAGCATGCATCACAAATGATGCGTACGGCTAGGTACAATGCCAATTATGCACAGCACCTAGCACCATGGTCACTACAATAAATTGTGGGGGATGCCCAGCTAACCCCCAAACCCCCTGCAGGCGATGACTGCGTACCCTCATGCTCGTGGTTGCCTGCCAGGGTGCTGTAGTCAAACTGCTTGACGGCTGCCGTGCTCAATGACGCGGACACCCACTGCTGGTACAGGAAGCAGTCCCCTGCACAGCATGACCAGGGGACACCCAGGTTGCAGAAGAACCACGTCAATCAGCGCAAAGAAGAAGCTCATCACCCAATAAGTATACTGGATCTGATTTTATCACCAACACTTCAGCAGCAACAGGGAGTTCGTGGCATGTGGACGCCAACACCCGCTTACCAATATCCCCACACCCGGCTGGCGGTGACGGAGGCACTTCTATGTGCAGTTGGTAGTCCAGGGAGCCGCTCTGTGCTAGCAGCTGCCACCGGTACCGCCCGCTGGATGCCTGCGCACGCAAGCGATGCCGCGGTGTACATGGAGAAAGGCAGGGCACGTCAGCCACGATAAAAAGAGTGCAGGGCAATACAGTCAGGCGATGCCAAAACCGCAGCTATCGCTGCTGTCCACTTACTCTCAACACCTCCAAGCTGCAAGTACCAATCAGAGCACAGAAAGCGGATACTAACCACCACAAGCAGGATCAGCCTGTGGGGAAGCACTGCCGCTGTCCCACAGCTCCAAACGCAAGCCACGATAAACCCTGACCAATAACAGACCGCCTTGCCGTACCATGCACATATCCTGCCTCCCTAGCACAGCTCGCTACCCCTCACCATGGCAAAAACAATGGGACGTTCAGATAAACCCTGAAAGCTACCACACGCGATAGCCTTCAGTGCGTGGGATTGTGACCAGGAGACCAAATCCATGGCAGGACCCCTCGGGCTGGTCGCCAGTAGTGTCCAGGTTTCAGCATTCATTCTGCAGACTTGCCTGCCTGGAGATCTGCATTGTGTCTTGCCCCGACGCAAGGGCCAGGGATAGCTGCCGCCCCCAGTTGCCCGGCGTGTCCTCCCTCCAGAACGACAAGAGGGCACTGGCAGGGTCCCCCAACGATGGCAGCGCTTTCACCCACACTGCGCTGGCCAGCATCCGTGTGGGCGGAACCGCGCCGCCGCGGCAAGCCCATGACAAGGGTAAGTATGTCAGCCCATGTGATCAACCCATTCAGCAGTACCAGGTGCCCGAGCAACTATGCCTGTGCGCCTTATGACTGTGCCTATGCCTTTGCAACTGACTATGTCACCCACATTTCCGGAAATGGAAGCACCAGGTTGTCTGTGGACAGAGGCCTAGATGGAAGCCCAAGAGCAATTATCAGCCTGGATTACCTCTTTTGCGCCGTTGCAATGCCCAACCCATTCCCTAGCCTGCAGTGCTGGTCAGTCTGCTCAATGATGTTTTATGTTTTAAAACCCATGGTAGCTTGTCCATACATGAGCAACCACAGATCCACCAGGTGGTACCGAGGCCCAAGCTGGGTTGTTCATGGCAAGCACGAACATGAAACTTGTGCACGCTTGAAATTGACGACCGGGTTTGAACCCTACGACGATCCAAGGCCTTACGACTCGAGGCGATCACCCTGCCGTGCACTGCATGCAGGGGCATGGATGTGTCCACTGCGAAAGAAATACGGTCGTGCCCTGCAAGGGAGAGCTGGAGGCGGAAACCGTTTTTCTCCTATCTGCTGCGTAGGATAGTGTAGACCAGTGCAGGCTGCTGTAAGAAAGTGAAGGGCAGTGTAGGACAGTGTACGTGAACTGGTGTCCTGGTGGAGATGTGACTTGCCTGAAACCATCCACCTGCCCACCCGTCCGCTCGCCCGGCCACACCCCAATCCCTCGCCCCCCCCCCCTGGCCCCCCACCCCACCCTTACCTGTGTGCTTGTGGCTGCCCGACACAGGCACGGCGTAGCCGCTGTCGTCCGGGAACCTGCTGACAACCGGCACACCAACCGCGCCGGTGGCCACAGTGCCCTGAAAAGAGCTGCACACGCCTGCAAGGGCCAGCAGGACAGGAAAGGGAGGGAGGCAAGGCAAGACGTTGGAAGGAGGGGGGGAAGGCAAGGCAAGGCAAGGCAAGGCAAGGCAAGGCAAGGCAAGGCAAGGCAAGGCAAGGCAAGGCAAGGCAAGGCAAGGCAAGGCAAGGCAAGGCAAGGCAAGGCAAGGCAAGGCAAGGCAAGGCAAGGCAAGGCAAGGCAAGGCAAGGCAAGGCAAGGCAAGGCAAGGCAAGGCAAGGCAAGGCAAGGCAAGGCAAGGCAAGGCAAGGCAAGGCAAGGCAAGGCAAGGCAAGGCAAGGCAAGGCAAGGCAAGGCAAGGCAAGGCAAGGCAAGGCAAGGCAAGGCAAGGCAAGGCAAGGCAAGGCAAGGCAAGGCAAGGCAAGGCAAGGCAAGGCAAGGCAAGGCAAGGCAAGGCAAGGCAAGGCAAGGCAAGGCAAGGCAAGGCAAGGCAAGGCAAGGCAAGGCAAGGCAAGGCAAGGCAAGGCAAGGCAAGGCAAGGCAAGGCAAGGCAAGGCAAGGCAAGGCAAGGCAAGGCAAGGCAAGGCAAGGCAAGGCAAGGCAAGGCAAGGCAAGGCAAGGCAAGGCAAGGCAAGGCAAGGCAAGGCAAGGCAAGGCAAGGCAAGGCAAGGCAAGGCAAGGCAAGGCAAGGCAAGGCAAGGCAAGGCAAGGCAAGGCAAGGCAAGGCAAGGCAAGGCAAGGCAAGGCAAGGCAAGGCAAGGCAAGGCAAGGCAAGGCAAGGCAAGGCAAGGCAAGGCAAGGCAAGGCAAGGCAAGGCATTGGAGACAGGGGGGGGATACAAGAAATTGAGGCAGGGGAGGAAGGCAAGGTAAGGAAAGGCATGAGAAGAACAAGAGGGATGGAGGCAAGGCATTCTGGGAGGGGGCGGGGGGAGGAAAGGCAAGGCATGAACTCACGAAGAGGGATTGCGGCCAGGCATTAGAGGAAGGGGTGAGAGGCAAGGCGTCAGAGAAAGGGGAGGGAGGGGAAAGGAGGCATGCTCGTGGGTACTAAATCTTCTTCACACACCATCCGTGCTGGACACGTGTTAGAGTAGAGGAGGTACCGAAAACGGTAAGAACTCCGACGAAAGCGCCATAGCAATCCACAAATATAACTCACACACCAAGTCAAAGATTAGTACGACCCATACCATTATTGCCGCATGCAGTTGGGGAAATCAACGGCGGGGGAGAGTCGAGAGGAGCCAGAGGCGACGCTGGTGGTGGCGAAGGCGGCGGCGACGGCGGGGGTGGAGATGGTGACGGTGGAGATGGTGGTGGCGAAGGTGGTGGTGATGGTACAGGCGATGGCGGAGGTGGTGGCGGTGGTGGTGGGGGTGGGCGCGGCGGCGGTGGTGACGGTGGCGGTGATGGCGGCGGAGGTGGTGAAGACAGTGGTGGTGGCGGTGGCGATGGTGGCGGTGATGGCGGAGGAGGTGGCGGTGATGGTGGGGGTGGGCGCGGCGGGGGTGGTGATGGCGGCGAAGGTGGTGGAGACGGTGGTGGTGGCGGTGGTGATGGTGGTGGGGATGCCGGAGGAGGTGGTGGTGATGGTGGTGGTGGGCGTGGGGGCGGTGGTGATGGTGGAGGTGATGGCGGTGGTGATGGCGGTGGCGATGGTGGCGGAGGTGGCGGTGATGGTGGTGGTGGCGGTCGTGATGGTGGCGGTGATGGTGGAGATGGTGGAGACGGTGGTGGTGGCAGTGGAGATGGTGGCGGCGACGGCGGTGGCGATGGCGGCGGGGATGGTGGGGGTGGGCGCGGCAGCGGTGGTGGCGGTGGCGGTGATGGCGGCGGAGGTGGTGAAGGCGGTGGTGGTGGCGGTGGCGATGGTGGTGGTGATGGCGGCGGGGATGGCGGGGGTGGTAGTGGTGGCGGTGATGATGGTGGCGGTGATGGCGCCGGAGCTGGCGGGGATGGTGGCGGTGGCGGTGGGGATGGTGGGGGTGATGGCGGCGGAGGTGGCGGGGATGGTGGCCGTGGCGGTGGTGATGGTGGCGGCGATGGCGGTGGCGATGGCGGCGGGGATGGTGGGGGTGGGCGTGGCGGCGGTGGTGACGGTGGCGGTGATGGCGGCGGAGGTGGTGGAGACGGTGGTGGTGGCAGCCGCGATGGTGGCGGTGATGGCGGCGGAGGTGGCGGGGATGGTGGTGGTGGTGGTGGTGGTGGTGGCGATGATGGTGGTGGTGATGGCGGGGGAGGTGGTGGAGACGGTGGCGGTGGCGGTGGCGATGGTGGAGGTGATGGCGGCGGAGGTGGCGGGGATGGTGGTGGTGGCGGTGGTGATGGTGGCGGCGATGGTGGTGGCGATGGCGATGGCGGCGGGAATGGTGGGGGTGGGCGCGGCGGCGGTGGTGACGGTGGCGGTGATGGCGGCGGAGGTGGTGGAGACGGTGGTGGTGGCGGTGGCGATGGTGGCGGTGATGGCGGCGGAGGTGACGGGGATGGTGGTGGTGGCGGGGGCGATGGTGGCGGCGATGGCGGCGGAGGTGGCGGGGATGGTGGGGGTGGTCGCGGCGGGGGTGGTGATGGTGGCGGTGAGGGCGGCGGAGGTGGCGGGGATGGTGGGGGTGGCGGTGGTGATGGTGGCGGCGATGGCGGCGGAGGTGGCGGGGATGGTGGAGGTGGAAGCGGCGGCGGGGGTGACGGTGGCGGTGATGGCGGCGGAGGTGGCGGGGATGGTGGTGGTGGCAGTGGCGATGGTGGCGGAGAGGGCGGCGGAGGTGGCGGGGATGGTGGGGGTGGTCGCGGCGGGGGTGGTGATGGTGGCGGTGAGGGCGGCGGAGGTGGCGGGGATGGTGGGGGTGGCGGTGGTGATGGTGGCGGCGATGGCGGCGGAGGTGGCGGGGATGGTGGAGGTGGAAGCGGCGGCGGGGGTGACGGTGGCGGTGATGGCGGCGGAGGTGGCGGGGATGGTGGTGGTGGCAGTGGCGGTGGTGGCGGAGAGGGCGGCGGAGGTGGCGGGGATGGTGGTGGTGGCGGTGGTGATGGTGGCGGCGATGGCGGTGGTGGCAGTGGCGATGGTGGCGGAGAGGGCGGAGGAGGTGGCGGGGATGGTGGTGGTGGCGATGGTGATGGTGGCGGCGATGGCGGTGGAGGTGGCGGGGATGGTGGGGGTGGGCGCGGCGGGGGTGGTGATGGTGGCGGTGATGGCGGCGGAGGTGGCGGAGACGGTGGTGGTGGCAGTGGAGATGGTGGCGGTGATGGTGGCGGAGGTGGCGGGGATGGTGGTGGTGGCGGTGGTGATGGTGGCGGCGATGGCGGTGGTGGCAGTGGCGATGGTGGCGGAGAGGGCGGCGGAGGTGGCGGGGATGGTGGTGGTGGCGGTGGTGATGGTGGCGGCGATGGCGGAGGAGGCGGCGGGGATGGTGGGGGTGGGCGCGGCGGGGGTGGTGATGGTGGCGGTGATGGCGGCGGAGGTGGCGGAGACGGTGGTGGTGGCAGTGGAGATGGTGGCGGTGATGGTGGCGGAGGTGGCCGGGATGGTGGTGGTGGCGGTGGTGATGGTGGCGGCGATGGTGGTGGAGGTGGCGGTGATGGTGGGGGTGGGCGCGGTGGGGGTGGTGATGGTGGCGGTGATGGCGGCGGAGGTGGTGGAGACGGTGGGGGTGGCGGTGGCGATGGTGGCGGTGATGGCGGCGGAGGTGGTGGAGACGGTGGTGGTGGCGGTGGTGATGGTGGTGGGGATGGCGGAGGAGGTGGTGGTGATGGTGGTGGTGGGCGTGGGGGCGGTGGTGATGGTGGAGGTGATGGCGGTGGTGGTGGCGGGGATGGTGGCGGCGGCGGTGGTGATGGCGGTGGCGATGGTGGCGGAGGTGGCGGTGATGGTGGCGGAGGTGGCGGTGATGGTGGCGGAGGTGGCGGGGATGGTGGTGGTGGCGGTGGTGATGGTGGCGGCGATGGTGGTGGAGGTGGCGGTGATGGTGGGGGTGGGCGCGGCGGGGGTGGTGATGGTGGCGGTGATGGCGGCGGAGGTGGTGGAGACGGTGGGGGTGGCGGTGGCGATGGTGGCGGTGATGGCGGAGGAGGTGGTGGAGACGGTGGTGGTGGCGGTGGCGATGGTGGTGGTGATGGCGGAGGAGGCGGCGGTGATGGTGGGGGTTGGCGCGGCGGTGGCGGTGATGGCTGCGGAGGTGGTGGAGACGGTGGTGGTGGGAGTGGCGATGGTGGCGGTGACGGTGGCGGAGGTGGCGGGGATGGTGGTGGTGGCGGTGGCGATGGTGGCGGCGGTGGCGATGGTGGCGGCGATGGCGGAGGAGGTGGCGGGAATGGTGGGGGTGACGGTGGTGGTGGCGGTGGTGATGGTGGCGGTGATGGCGGTGGTGGCAGTGGCGATGGTGGCGGAGAGGGCGGCGGAGGTGGCGGGGGTGGTGGTGGTGGCGGCGATGGCGGGGGAGGTGGTGGTGACGGTGGGGGTGGGCGCGGTGGCGGGGGTGATGGTGGTGGTGGTGGCGACGGTGGCGGCGACGGTGGTGGCGGTGGGCATGCTTGTGTATTGCATGTCTCTGTCTGTTCCAGGTCCGTGGGGCAGGACCCGCCACCATACTTGGGGAGGGAGGCAATGCTGCGCGTGCGGCTCCGCGTGCCCCCGCCACAAGCCACGGAGCACACTCCCCAGGGTGTCCAGGGAGACACCTGCACCATACCCATGTAAGTAGTCATTCGATACGCGGGGCACATTGTGCTATCAGCAGCCATGAAGGCGAACAGGAAAGCTCAACCTTCCGAGTGGGACGGTACAACGATTTCTACATGCATACAAGCGGATGGGCCAAAAGCCCACCGCTGGAGCGAGGCCATGGACTAAAACTATTGTCATTTTCAGATAGAATGGCGACTGTCAGCATGCATGTACAAGGATTGTTACAACGTGCTGCCATGGTCGCATGGTACAAGGTGGTCCCGCTTGTTAAACCCACGGGTGCCACAAATAGAATCGACACGTCGCGTGCAGCGTGGTCAGATACGGCCCGCAGAGCCGCACATGCAGCAGTTTCGTCCCATGAAGCAGTATCGTCCAAGGAAACAAGGTTAAAGAAGAACATATATATGAGATGCTGCCTCAAAGGCACACACCGCAGGAATGGGATCCGAAATGAAAAAAAAAAAGATGCATGAAGGGCAGTCAGGAACGGAGTCAGGAACGGAGGTAACAGGCAAATTTCTGCTGTGCCCTATGTTTCGAGATTCCCAGTTTAACGACTGGGGACATGCAAACTTCCGAGTACAAGCGACGCACACAATTGCTGACCTCGAGGGCTCATAGACACGTCTGATGTGTCATATCCAACTAAGCTACCCATCGGTGGACAGGGGTATCCTGGTATTGCAGCGTGGGGGAAGGCATCTGCACTCGCGCGGGACCAGGAAGGCGCTAACAGCAGAATTGAAGTCCTTGGACCCATGTGGGGTGCAAGCACAGGCGTCTGGTGGCCACACGCATGTGCTGTCGCTGGTTGGCTCGCAGCAGCCAGGCGCCCAACCATCTCTGTGGCTATGCCTTTGTCGTGGTGGGTTCATGTCCAGGCCAGGACCCTGGGACGATCTGCAGTACATGGACGCTGCCGATTCATGGAAACTGTGGCTGAATCCGTCTGCAACGACTAGTTTCTCGGTTGACACTTGAGGCACGATGGGGCTGCAACCGGCAGGCCCCCATCATCCTTTATTGCCACAAGTGGTGCACGGGGTGTACACACAGACGCGCACATGCACACGCGCACACACACACGCCCCCATACTTAACTATGTGTACCCACACGCGCATACGCATGTACAGACTGCAAGGTACATGTACAGACATGCACACGCTGCCACCCAAGAAACGGAAACCAGGAAAGGAAAGAAGGTTGTGTCACTCACCGTGCAGTTGGTGGCGTAACTCGTCTTCATGAACATCTCGGCGTCGTCAAGAATCATGGCCACGCCCACAGGGGGGCCTGCGCAGTAAGACAGTGATGAGGCAGGCCATGTGATTGAGCCAATGAGGGAGGGATCAGAGAAGGGATGACCGTTGATCATGCTAGTCACTGCGCAGCAGGGTGGGTTAAAAATAAGAGGGATCTGAACCAGCATGCCCTGTGACACGAGGGCACATCGCACCCACCCACAAAGCTCCTCCGGCCTCACCTTCCCCATACAGTACGGCCAGTCTCACCTTCCGCATAGATCACGACCTGCTTGAGCTGACCATCCGGCGCCACCCACTCCCCGTTCAGGCGCGTCCAGTCATCGCTGGTAACCGTCGCGTTGGCCACCTGCATGTACTGGACGCCACCTGTCACGGTTTCCTGCATCGCCCGTGATGTGGGGCAGACGGATGTTTGGGAAGAGGGGTTTTGTTCCTTATTAAAACACTGGTGTGCAAGGATTGAATCACCATGACCTAGGCAAAAGAGGTGATGATTGCCTGCATGATGCAAATACTGCTTTCAATCCCTGCACCTAACACTCAACATTGGAGCCGACATCAAAATTGAAGCTACAATTCCACGGTTTGTCCCCCCAGACCATCCCATAATAGGCAGGGCAAAGGGTAGCATTAAGAGTCAGAAACGATGGTGCCACAAAGCCATGTGGCACAGATTGACATTAGCACTGCTCTCTTGCCTGACATGTCTACCTGCTTCATGGTCAGCATGGCGGTGCGAGCCATGTGGCACAGATTGACTCATATTGGCAGTACTCTCTTGCCCAACATGCCTACCTGCTTCACGGTCAGCATGGCGGGTGCGCTGGCAGCCTGCTTGACGCGCACCCACGCGGTGAGGTAGTACCGCTGGCCCGGGAACGTGGCCTGGGTGATGTCCTGTGGGGTCCAACCCCGCAGGATTATTATTGATGCACCACGCCGGCAAGCCCACCGCAGAGCAGCCAGCATCAGGGCAATGTCACACAGACACAGGGGCGCAAAGGGAAGGAGACGCATAGAGATGCGAGAGGAACAGCCAGCGTGGATGTTAGCATAAGAAACCTTACTCCCTGCACATCACCATAGCAGGTCACAGTGCAATTCACAAACAAAGAATTCAAGCATAGGCTAGCTATGGGCAAAGAACTGCTACTCGCGTAAGCAGATGGCCACCCGCAAGCAGAGCTTATGAAAACCCTTCCAGGTAAACAGAAATGCAAATGTCATAACGGCTTCCGGAACATCAGGTGCTGCTGGCAACAGGGCCAAGCATGGACGGTGCAGCCACCGGTGGAAGCCCCTGGCTATACCTGCGCTGGCCCCTCCCACGTCGCCACGGTGCGGTTTGAAACCAGCAGCCCTCGGAGGCCCGTCCTCGCGAGTGTGGATCGGCCCACGTTGGCGGACAGGCCGAACGCAAACCTGCCAGGGGGGGAGTCAAAGCGAGCAGGAAAGCTGGGTCATGCAACTCCACCGGACTTCAACACGAATTAGCCAACCAAGGCGCCGCTCATGCGATAGATCAAGCAATTATCCCATCCGGAAACGACAGGGAGTATACTGACAACTGAAAAACATTGCCTGCAGGCCCACACCCCTCACCAAGGCTGTGCGGTCCCAGTTTCCATGGAGGGGTTGATGATCAGGTTGTCCGGCGGTCCCTGGATGCCTGCCATGATCTTGCTCTGCTTGGTGATGTCGGTGTTGGTGACCTGGCCCGCGGTAACCCCGTATCCGTTCCAGTCGGCCGTTCCCTGTGCGTTTAGCAGCCAGAAGAGCGCCCCCGCCGCTGGGCCCCCGCTGGCCGCACTCTCCTGCGTCGCACGGTAGATGCCATCAAACACGCGCACGCGCTCGTCCAGGGTGTCCGAGGGGCCCGTTGCGCGGTGGCCAAACTCGGCGCCGACAACTGGCATCCGCAAGATGTTCTGGGCGTCCTCGATGTGTGCCGCGTTCCAGCGGGACAGGAACTCCAGCTCTTGCGACAAGGGGGACCCGCCCAGCCTGGGGTGCATTGGGGGGTGGGAGTGGTGGGAGGCCAAGGCATGCGCGCAGCACCCGCGCCGAGGCATGCACGCAGCACCCGCCGAGGCATGCGTGCAGCAGCGGCTGAGCCGTTGTTGTCAGTGGCTTCACGGACCAGAGTCTCCTGACCCGGCTCCGTGTGATGCATCTCTCCACTTCGAAGCAAGAAACGGCCTGACGACGCCTGTTTTTCTTCAAACACCAAGCATGGCAGACATTTCAGCCCAATCTGACGCCGTCCATCTTTGTCGCCCACAGAAAGCCAAGTCCACTTCAAGGATGCGAGGATGGATACCCTGTTGCATGTTTGGCCATGGCATCCTGGCTTGCATGCCTGTGACAGGTACACTCAGCCCCTTGCCATCCTTGTATGGAGCAAACGCAGCCTGGTGTGCAAACAAGGCAACTCACCAGGCCTGGCGCAGACAAACGTGGCGGGAGGCACACCCAGGTGCATGCGTGCAGATGCACAGAGGAAAGTGCACATTAACTTGAAAAGAGGTGTCAGAAGAGTCATTTACTATCTCAGGCCAACATTTCCAAGTGGCAGGCCCCAGGAGCAGATAACACGCAAGCTTAGTCGCGCTTAGTCGTGTGGGTAGGCAGCTACAAGGAACCCCTAGATAGATAACCCGTGCAGTCTGATGTCTGTGTTCTGGGAAATGAAGAGAGATGTATCCCTATACCAGAAACACTGAGTACAGGGAAAACATGGAAGCCCTTCTTGTTCCTTTAGCTCTCAAAAACCACTCACAATTCCGGTTGCATGCTTTAACATCAAAATGCCATGGCTCAATGTAAAGCCCGTTCCTCAGCAGCGGTAATCATAGATGGTTTGGCATGTCCAGTTCTCCTCCGGCCAAAGTTTTCAGGCAACTGTGCATGTGATAGGCCATGCTTTAGCAAGCTATACATGACAAATCACAAGTCACCTGGGCACCCTGTTTGGAAAAACAAAAAGATTTCGATGCTTTCCAGTTCGCAGCATTTCAACTCACAACAATCCCTACATCCATGGCCGCACATATGCGATTATTTTTATACCACACATAGCCACCAGCCATTCAAAGCATTCCCACGCTGGCCCTTAGGTCCCTAAGTAATACGGTCACGGAAATACATGCGAACCTCTCAGCAATAAGGTCACGGGAATAGGGCATACATCTCAGCAGATGGTGTGAATATGCTCACATCCGGGTACACGTGGTGCGTCGCAAAGTCGATGTTTGGGATGGAGTGGACGTTGATGAAGTCCCCGCCTGCCACCGCGCACGTGCGAGCCGCGCCGTATGGGGACGGGCCATGCCAGGTCAGTAAAGAGGGGAATTGTGCTTCTTGACAAAGCAAACCCTGCGGCTTGCCTGGCAGGCATCACACGGCCATCATGGCTGCAATCCGATAGACTAGCGGCGTGACAGAAACCAAGAAGCCAAGCAGAGCCGTTCATGGCACCACCGGATGGTCCATTCGGCTCCCAGTGTAGACCCCAGCAATCAATACCCACACGAGCCAGCAAGCACTGCGCCCCGACAGAGAAAGGCATGAGATGGAGTAAAGGGGCTGGCACACTGCCACGCAGCTGCGTGCGACCTCCTTATTCCCCGTGATCTCGGTATCCAGGCATGCATGCATGCATGCATGCACGCCGGCAGGCAGGCACGAAGGCGAGCAAGTGCACCAGCAATGAAGTGTGTATAGGATGGTCGTACACCCCCAAATGAGGCACATGGGGGAGTGTGCATTCAGGACTTGACACTCGGTTGTGCGCGTTGACGCCTCTCTGTGCACGCGCTGTAGGTGGGCCATGGATGAGGGTCCACCTACCTAGCCAGACATGACCGCCTGCATCATGAGCTTGGATACGGACCACTTTGCCAGAAGGGTCCTGCGTGGCAGGTGCTCACCACGGTGGAGCCACACCTAACAGGGCACATCACCCAATGACCAGATAGGGGAAACCCTTTACCATACCTGTCCTGCACGCCCACCGCCTGCATGGCACACACATGCCAGGACGCACACGCAGCACAGAGGAAAGGGCGGGACGTGAGTGGCACACTTGAAAGGGCCGCCACTTGAAAGGGCAGCCAAACGATCCAGGCCGCAAAAGGCATCTTAGCAAGGAAAGGAGAGGCTGGGTGAGCGCACACCGCCACCCAGCATGACAGAGGATGGCCCACCAACCGACTAGTGTGTGGTTCCGGTACTGAATTGCAATTAGCTATACCTAGCGGACAAGTGCAGGGATGACTGCACACAAAGGGGGTGTGAGGAGAGAGCGGCACGCACCCTGGGTTGGCATTCAGGCACCGGTCAGGCGTCAGCGGCCCATAGTGACCCTCGCTGCCCACAGTGACCAGGTGGTTGGGGTCCACCAGCTTCACAAATGCCGCCATCTCCGCCGCCCATGCCTGCGGCACACAGCACACGGCATGGTGGCAGGCACATGGGCGTAGTTGAGGCAGGGGGCATGCGAACCGTGACACACTTTCCCTGCTGCGTGGGCTGGCCAGGTAGAGGCAGCGGTCGAGGGGGGCAATACATGCGGGGTGGGTGGCACGTATCGTGAAGGACAGGGAGGCACTCAGAAGAGGCCTACAGGGAGGGAGCGGAACAGAGGGCCATCACCTGGCCCACCACCCACAAGACGGCCTTTCACAAGGGCTGTCAGGTGCTGGTGTGAGCGTCAGCATGAACAGGCAAAACAAGGGTAGGTAGGGATGAGCGCGGCACGTGGGTGGCTGCTGCTACGAGGCGAAGCCTGCCACACGACCCAAGGCAGGTGTGCAACATGGGCACTGGTGGAAAAGGGGCAGCTCCCGTACCTGGATGGTCGTCCCATTTGGCACTGAGTAGCTCCGAGGCTCGTTGATGAGCTCCCACCCTGTCCATGTCACAGCAACAGCTTGCCAGGGCAGATATCAGCGCTGGCAACGGGTCACGGCTCGGGTCACCCGGACCGCCGGTGGCTTGGGAGGACGCCGGTATTAACAGAAACTTAGTGCATTATATTTGGCAGGAACATAGGAGGCCATGTGTGTAAGCCCAAAGAAACGATGCCACCGTAAGCCCCAAAGCGGCAGCAAAAGGGCAGCAAAAAGTGCGCCAGAGGATACATAAGGGGCACGCACGCACCGAAAATGTTCCTGTCCTCGCGGTATATGATGCCGGTGAACACATTCTTGCGGTTGAGGACCGTGCGCACGTGCTCCTTGAAGTAGCCCTTGCACACTGCCCGCACGCATGCACGCCCACGCGCCGACCCCCACATGGTGCCGTTCCCGCGCGCACCAAGGCATCCAAACGGGGGAAAGGGTGGAGGTCAGAATTCAGGTCAAGGCCCAGAGTGAACGACACCCTCATCTCAGTTTGAAAGTGAAGGCAGTAAAAGAGAGCACTAATCAGCACTGCTGAAATTAATCAAGACCAGAGTTGTGCAAGCACACGCCCTAGTCCAGCATATACCTACATAAATTCCATATGTCCTATATATAGCCCAGTCACTATAAAGCATAAACCATAAGCGCTGCGACCGCAGGCGCCCTTACCGCCATCGGTGTAAAAATCGTCCATGTTGGTCAGCCCTGCGCCGCTGCTGTTGGCCCACTGCACGTACTGGGGCACGCCGCCATAATCCTCCCACCAGTTGACGAGCGACAGCAGGACCCTCAGGTTCAGCCGCTGCGCCTCCGCCAGCACAAAGTCTAGCCCAACAAACACGTACTGCACGGCGCGCACACAAGAGGAAGTAGTGAGCAACCACGCCTTGAGCCGGGGCTGTAGGGCTGAATGGATAAATGGAGGGATGTGGAGGCGCGGGCGGTGCATGGCTGAGCATGGGTCACTGGGACTAGGGAGGCCGACCCCTCCTCAAGAAGGGGACCCCCTCGAAAAGCCTAGCATTGAGGGTTCTGCCTTTCTGTGGTTCAGGGAATGCATGGCAAGGAAAACATGTGTAGGGTTGCTGGCAGCCAGACCACGCCCCGCCGCCTAGGTACCTCTGCGTAGGTGCCCGGCCACTTCTGCAGCGCGTTCCAGTTCTGTGCGCCGTCTGCATTAAGGAAGAGCGGCAGTGATGGGAGCGCACTTGTCAGCTGGCATACGCAACAGACTTGAACGCGCACAAGACAAAGAAAGGGCAAAAGGTGCCGCCAGGCAAGAGAAAGGGCAGGGGGTGTTCAACCGCTGACCGATTAACATAGAGAACAGAACCAACAGGTAAAGGATGATACACCGTACACAGGTAAATGATAAAGGTAAACCGTAAACAGGTCAAGGATGGGTGACGAACCGTTGAAGGCCCACGTCCTGAGCACCGTCATCCCCAGTCGTGCACCATCCTCCAGGACGCTGGTGACGAGCGACCGCTGGCTCAGGTCCGCTGCTGTGGTCATCAGCCAGTAGGTGTTCCAGCCGTTGAAGTAGAATGGACGGCCGTTGAGGAAGAACTGGACGCCACGAGTGGTGACAAAGCCTGTGTCTGCGGGAAGGGCTGCCACGTCATACTCCTCCCGGGTGCCCCCTCCTGGCAGATCGGCGTGACAGCAGAGGTGTCGCAGGAGCAGAAGTAGCCCAACAACCACCAAATGAACAGGTTGAGGCTTTAGATGTATAAAAGCGTCGGTGACTGCTTATGAAAGCGTCGGTGACTGCTTACGCAGATTCTGTGTTTGGGAAGGCAGAGCATGCAAGGACATTTCAGCGCGTGGTATCGTGCTCAGACGCAGGCGTATCGAATGCCATAATCTATTGCTTTCCAGGTATCCGGGACATATGACCGTGCGACCTACATGTGACCATGTCACTGTACGTGGTCTTATTAACCGGAAAATGCAGTATGCTCTGCCACTCCAGCATGGAGCTCTGAAGCACATCAGCAGAGGCAAATGCACAGCCTGCAATCCACAAGCAGCCCATGATGCAAACTGCTCACAATGTTACCTTCAGACAGAGAAGAAAGACTCGACTGCCAGCTGGCCCCGCCTGCAATCATTTTCCAAGCCATTGAAGTAAGCTGTTGGTCTGCCGGGTTGAAGACTTCCTTAATAAAATCAACTGCAGACTCAGTAGCTCCGTTCCCCATCTCTGCCGGCCTGAAACTAACAGATAAGCCAGCGTTTTCCTTATTGATCCCTCCCCGCCCTGCACCGACAACAAGGGCGCATAACATCGCTAACTCCAGGATCCAGAAGAACGACGCTCTGGCGCGCCGCTCCATGTCTCGTACGACAAATCCTCAGTGGATTTGTTAAGAGAGATTATCTAAGCACTCTGAAGCGCTGTAGATCCTGCGGGCATTTTGAGGGGAAGGATAGCAGGATGCGCAATTGGGCACGCCACCGGACGCCCCCTTTCGAAAAAGAGTGGCGCATCACAGGTTTCGTTCCAAGGTCTGGCTGGATGACAATCATGGCTCTTGGCTCTGGACTCGGGATCCGCTGGTTAGAAACACGCGCGCGATGAGGCGCGATTGTGGCCAGAGAGCTGCCAAGACGCACACGCGGCAGGCATAGACGCCATGAGCCCATGACAGGGCAGGGTGTCATGGCAACGTTAATCACGGCCGGCGGGAAATAAACCATGAACGGAACTGAAGGCTACATACGGCATGGCGCGACGCGGCGCGGCGAGAGATGGGGCAGACGCCATGCGCCCATTGCCAATGATGCCGGCCTGGACCGGCCGCGATGCTGGCATGAATTATTGAGTGGCATCAGTGGCACGGAAGTCACCTTGCGCGCACAAAAATATCGGGGACGAGCGTGGGCAAAAGAAGCTGGTGCTGCACAGCGTTGAGGTGTGCAGGTTGCACGAGAGTCGGAGCATTGACGACAATGGACGACGAAATGAAGAACTCAGATAGTGGTATTAATCGCTGCAAGCTTGTCGTCATGGGAGTTCCATACGATGCGACGACAGCTCAGCTACAGGAACATTTTGCCCCTTTTGGCGAGCTTTCAGATGCGTTCATTATGAGCGACTGGCACACTGGCCGTTCACGCGGATTCGGTTTCATTGTCTTTAAGCGCCAAGAAGACGCGGACAGGTGTCTCCAGGAGCGGCATTCTATGGGAGGTCGCGAGCTTGAAGTTAGGGTGGCTTCTCCGAAGAAAGAAAGCGTCAGCACCGAGGCACCTAGATGCACCCGAATTTTTGTGGGGAAGATTCCCACCAGCGTCAGTGAGGCCGAGGTCAAGGAATATTTTGAAAAATATGGATCGATGACGGATGCTTATTTGCCCAAAGACTTTGCTACCAAACGTCACCGAGGCATCGCTTTCCTCACTTTTAGCCAGCCCGAGGCAGTGGAAGCTCTGATGAAAGAATCGCACACGCTGGGCGGGCAAGCATTAGCTGTAGACAAGGCTACGCCGAAGGATTCGGGTCCTATCTCTGGTGTGGGGCGAGGGGCCGCGTTTAGCGGTCCAGTCCGACCGGGCTGGGGCGTGAATCCCATGATGGCGGGTGGTCGAGGAGGTTATACAGGCGGGATGGGCAGGGGCATGGTTGGGGCTGTCTCGCCAGGGATGGGGCCGGCTGCGCTGGGCATGGAGATGGGCATGGGTGGCAGGGCTGCAGCACTGGCAGGGATGGGGATGGGTGTGGGCATGGCGAGCAGCCCGTCGGTCGAGAGTTGCAAGCTGTTTGTGGGCAAGCTTGGCTTTGACGTGACCGAGGACGACCTGACCGACCACTTTGCCACCTTTGGCAGGGTCATGGATGTATACATCCCCAAGGACGCCTCCAAGAAGTCCCACCGCGGCTTTGCGTTCATCACCTTTGACCGCCCCTCGGCCGCCTACCGTGCCGCGCGGCAGCCCTCCCACATGATCAAGGGCAAGCCGGTGCCGGTCGATCTGGCGACGCCACGTGGCGAGGAGGCGCCCGCCTACGGGGCAGGTGCAGGGCTGGGGATGGCCGCGGCCGGGGTGGGGGCCGTCGCTAATGGGGGCATGCTGGGTCGAGGGGTGGCCGGGCTGGGGATGGAGAGCCTGGCAGGCGGCTACGGAATGGGTGGTGTGCCCATGGCATCGGGGGGGATGGGTATGTCACTGCCAGGGTCCCTGGGTGGGGGCGGGGCCTTCTCCCTCTCGGGGGGCGTTCAGGGCTCATTTGGTGACGCAGGTCTCCCGAATGCGCTCGGGGCGGGTTTCTTTGGTGGTGGGCCCGTGTTGCACAGCAGCAGCCACCGAAATGACAGGTTGCACAAGCCGTATTGATCCATGCGGGTGTCACGCCAAATGGGAGTGCATGTGAGTCATGACCTGTACCCCCCCCCCCCCGGTGTGCTGCCCTGGTAGCTGGTGCACGTTGGCAGCTTCCGGCACGTGGGTGTGACTGCAGTGTGGCATATTTGGTTCACTCGGAAAGTCAGGGAGATCTTAGTGGAATGGACAAGCTGAAAGTGCTGAAAGGGTTGTGTGAGCAGACGGTTGGCCAGCGGCCATCGCTGTGTATATAAATAAATGGTAGCGGACAAGAGGGGCCTGAGAGGGCTGGGCTGCGGGCCAGGCAAAGCAAGAAGGTTCTTGGTTGGTGCGCGTGGGCATTGTGAACGTGGGATTGCTCACATGAAAGATAACTCATGCCAACTGTCTTGAGCGGATGGGCCTAAACATTCTTGCATACGCTCTCTAGTCAAATGGCCAAGTAATGCGTATATTATGAGAGGAAAGAGAGACTTGATGGGCCTAAACATTCTTGCTTACGCTCTCTAGTCAAAGGGCCAAGTAATGCTTATATTATGAGAGGAAAGAGAGACTTGATGGGCCTAAACATCCGTGTATATGCTCTCTAGTCAAAGGGCCAAGTAATGCTTATATTATGAGAGGAAAGAGAGACTTGCTGGCATTGCATGATCATGATGTATGGGGTGAGCTGTGAAGGGAAGTTTGAGAGCTTTGGACAATGTGTGCAGGCTCTGATGAAGGTGGTGGCCCCTTTCAGGATTACCTTGGCTGTTTGGAAGATGTGTCCAGGTGGCATCTGTGTTATGCTCTGAGAGGTTAGCCCAGGAGCTGCAGTGAGGGCCAAGCATGCAAGTCGTGTCTCTTACAAACATAACGCGCTGGTTGTCTCCTTGATAACTCAAGATTCCTGCGCCTTGTTGGAGTGTAACATACACCTTCATGACATGACATGTGCGCCCATCACATCAGCCCCTTGTTCTGAAGCATTATTCACTACACACGGATAGAAATTCACTTTCGAGCGGTGACAGTCAGGGTTGCAAGGACGTTGCATGCTACGAGAGGACCGTGTGTTAAGTGAGACGGCTGTGTGCACAGTCTATCTGTTTGCATGCAACAGTTAATAGTTTGGCTGGTTGGCTGACGTAGGCTGAGGTAACCTCTATACCTTTCGCGTTGGGTCCACCTTGAAGCGCTGCAACCTAAAGCCTGTTTAAGGTATATGCATGCATGCAGGTTGCATCCGTGCAGAACTTGTGCGTTAGGTATCCCTAGAGAAATACATGTTTGGGTCCTTTTAAATACATTGAGCTTTGCACGTTTTGTTGCGGAATTTCATGGTTGTGTGCAATGCATGTGCACAAGTACTGGGACAGGACAGAAGTTGATTTATTAGTTGTGCTTCCAGCTCGTCCAAATTATGTTTGCAATTGGTATAACAAATGAGATTGGGCACACCCTTCAAACATGAAAGTTTGGTGTTCAGCATCAATCACATGCATGGTGCTTCCCGGCCCCTGCATGTCATCTTTTAGCTTTGGTAGGAGTCGAGGCGAGCATCAATCACAAGCGACTTGCATGTTACAAGTGCATTACAGCTTGGTAAGTACTCTGGGCCACCATGTGGGTTTGCATGCCCGTTTATTTTTTCCATCGATTGAATTGAATTGAATTGAATTGTAACATAACTCCGTTGGGAGTATATGTAGCACACAGCCCTTGAGAGGGGGGCATATGGCCTATCATACATCCTAAGCTACTTCCTGCAAGGGTGGGGATGTAAAGGACCCTTGCTCTAGGTGCACCAGGGCACGTGCATCCCCATGATCTTCAAGCTATGCCCAGCGAAGGGGGAGCCTGTCATGGGGGGGAAGATCAGCATAGCTATACAAAGAAGCTAGGGCATGGCGTCTCAGCAGAGAGTTACTCCCTGCATGGGCACAACATTACTAAATAAAGCTAGGCATCATCTGGGGTGTGGCTCATCATAGGCACACATGTACATGATTAAGGAAAGCGCGTGGCTTAGCTAGGATAGTGCCTCTAGGAGGCGTACATGTACATGGCCACGGTCTATCTATTCTGCACTACTACTGCTGTATTCCCCTAAGCTGGGGCGTCTGGAGTCGCTGGGGCCGCGGGGGGGGGGGGGTCGCCTGCCAGGGCTTGTGGCCGACGTAGATGGCCGCCCCCTTCCAGTACACCGGCTGCCCCGCCTTGGTCTGCCGGAGCTGGAGGTAGGTCGGCCATAGCTCCCGTCGCCGTTGTTGCTGCGCCAGGGTCAGGTCGTCATCAAGGGTGAAGAGAGTCTTCTCGAGCCGCTTGCGGCGTCGGAGAAAAGAAATCTTGTCCGCCGGGGTCTTAAAGGTGAGAAGGAGCGGGGGCGGCCCTGCCTTACCCCGCGCGCGGGGAAGGCGGTGGGCGGCCAGCGCGATCTCACCGATAAGGCCCATGCGACCAAGGATTTCTCGCTCAAACGCACGCAAAAGCTTCTCGGAAGTCTCACCTTCCTCCATGGTGAAGTTCTTGACAATGACGTTGAGGCTGCGCTTGGCGAGCTCGGCCTCCTCGCGGAGGTCAAGCGTCTGCCGTTGGAGCTGGGCTGCGACGGCGGAGGTGGTGGAGGTGGTATGTTGCCCGGCATGTCCGCCCAGGTGGTGATGGGAGGAGCATCGCCGGCCAGGCCAGCCGGGGCTGGCTTGGCGGCAATGTCCTTCACCGCCTGGGCGGTGAGGCCTGCCGTGTTCTGCAGAACCTCGATAGCGATGGCGTTGTCCTTAAGACGCTGGTCGATGTCACGGAGCTGGGCGGTGATGGCGTCGGAGGTGGAGGTGGTGGCGGTGGAGGAGGCGAGGAGGGTGGAGGTGGCGGTGGAGATGGTGGAGGTGGCGGTGGAAAGGAGGGGAAGCTCGGCAGTCAGCGTGCCGCCAATGGCCGCCACATCTGCAGCAATGGGGTCCACGTGCTCCTCGAGGATCTCCTTAAGGAGTGAGCGGAGGGAGGATTCGGTTAAGGTGGTGGTGAGAGGCTTGGGGGGCCAAAGCTCCCCGATGGAGCGTCCAAGGAGGGAAAAGAGAGCGAATTGCTGGAGGTAGGGGCGGTGGAGGCTGGGAATGATGTCGAAAGAGGCGAGACGAATCCAGCGAGGGTCAAAGAGGCGACCTTGGTTGAAGAGCTGCTTGCATAGTGCAAGAAGCGAGGCGTGCGTTCCATAAAACACGTAGACCAGGATGTGTTCCGTGGTAAGCGTGTCAAGGAAGCCGGGCTTGCTGGCTTCGGCGACAAAGTCGAGCTCTGTCCAACTCGGCTCGGCAGGGCGACTGCGCTTGGGTTCAGGCGACGCTGCGGGCGAGGGGGGCACAGCAGGGGGCTGGACGACCACTAGAGCTTGGCTAGTGGCGCCGTTGCCTTCTGGGCCGGTGGGCGAAGCTGCAGCCGGATCGAGCTGCAGACGTAGTTTCATTGCTGAGCGCAGCCGCCAGGCTGCGTTGCGTCGAGAGGCGTTTGCTCATCGTATATTTCGTAAGAGCTGCGGAAAATTATATCAGCATGTGCGTCGTAAAAAGACGCGTCGATTGTGATATTCACGGCTAAATTCGGTGCTCAAACGTGAAAGTTATGAGCTCCGCCGTCAGCCATGGCTATCTCGTGGCTTGACATCAACGCATGCTTCCATCGATCAACCTCTCTAAAGCTGCATGTGCTGCGCCGTTGGTGAATTAATTAATTAATCACTCTAGGCTAGGTCCGCGGCCAGCATGCCGAGCAAAGCGCCGGGCACGCATGCCTGCATGGCGCATAACATAATCCAAGTGACCTGTACATGTACGCCTCCTAGAGGCCCTATCCCAGCTAAGCCACACGCTTTATTTAATCATGTACATGTGTGCCTATGACATCTGAGCCACACTCCAGATGATGCCTAGCTTTATTTAGTTATGTTGTGCCCATGCAGGGAGTAACTCTCTGCTGAGCCGCCATGCCCTAGCTTCTTTGTATAGCTATGCTGATCTTCCCCCCCATGACAGGCTCCCCCCTTCGCTGGGCATAGCTTGAAGATCATGGGGATGCACGTGCCCTGGTGCACCTAGAGCAAGGGTCCTTTACATCCCCACCCTTGCAGGAAGTAGCTTAGGATGTATGATAGGCCATATGCCCCCTCTCAAGGGCTATGTAACGGCAGCGCGCAGGAGGGAAGCTGGTGTACTGGAGGGGGGCGGTCATTCACGTTGACCACAAGCCATGGCAGGCCCCCCCTGCCACCCCAGACTAGGGAACCTATACCAGTAGTGTAGATTAGTCAGACCTAGCCTAGCATGTGGCCCACGCGCATGTGCGCCCATAATGGCCCCCATGGATGATGCTTTCACTATTTAGCCGCGCCCAGCCTACAACGGGACCTCCCATGGATGATGCATTAAGAATTTAGCCACGCCATGCCTATGCAGGGAGTTACTCTCTGCTGAGATGCCATGTGTACACCAGCTATAGCCTAGCCACATATACCTTCCACCCCATGTGTCATGCAGGCCTTCTAGGCCCTCTCCTCAAGCCCACCCTGGGTGCCTGTGCTTGGTAAGGAGGCATGAACCCTCATGGCGGTGCAGGTGCACCTTGTGCACCCAGAGCAGGTGATAGTTGTACATCCTCCACCTGCAGGTTGTAGCCCTGATTGTATTACAAACCCATAGATGCCCCTTAATTTCTCAGGGCTATGTGTTACATATGCTCCCAACGGAGCTATGATTTTAATTAATTAATTAATTAAGGGCTATGTGCTACATATACTCCCAACGGAGTTATGTTACAATTCAATTCAATTCAAGTGACCTGTTTAAGGGGACATGACACATCGAAAGCGCACTTTTCTGGAAAACAGACCTGTGCATTGGATAAAAATCCAGTTATGCATGCATGGGAACCGTAAATATGTGAAAAAAAAAAATTCCAGCCACTTGGGGGTGGTACTACCCCCCAGCATGACCCAGTTGAATTGAATTGAATTGAATTGTAACATAACTCCGTTGGGAGTATATGTAGCAAATAGCCCTTGAGAGGGGGCATATGGCCTATCATACATCCTAAGCTACTTCCTGCAAGGGTGGGGATGTAAAGGACCCTTGCTCTGGGTGCACCAGGGCACTTGCATCCCCATGATCTTCAAGCTATGCCCAGCGAAGGGGGAGCCTGTCATGGGGGGGAAGATCAGCATAGCTATACAAAAAGCTAGGGCATGGCGTCTCAGCAGAGAGTTACTCCCTGCATGAATTGAATTGAATTGAATTGTAACATAACTCCGTTGGGAGTATATGTAGCACATAGCCCTTGAGAGGGGGCATATGGCCTATCATACATCCTAAGCTACTTCCTGCAAGGGTGGGGATGTAAAGGACCCTTGCTCTAGGTGCACCAGGGCACTTGCATCCCATGATCTTCAAGCTATGCCCAGCGAAGGGGGGAGCCTGTCATGGGGGGGAAGATCAGCATAGCTATATACAAAGAAGCTAGGGCATGGCATCTCAGCAGAGAGGTATACTCCCTGCATGGGCACAGCATAACTAAATAAAGCTAGGCATCATCTGGAGTGTGGCTCATCATAGGCACACATGTACATGATTAAATTAATAAAATAAAGCGCGTGGCTTAGCTGGGATAGGGCCTCTAGGAGGCGTACATGTACATGGCCACGGTCTATCTATTCTACACTACTACTGCTGTATTCCCCTAATTAAGCTGGGGCGTCTGGAGTCGCTGGGGCCGCGGGGGTCGCCTGCCAGGGCTTGTGGCCGACGTAGATGGCCGCCCCCTTCCAGTACACCGGCTGCCCCGCCTTGGTCTGCCGGAGCTGGAGGTAGGTCGGCCATAGCTCCCGTCGCCGTTGCCTGCTGCGCCAGGGTCAAGTCGTCGTCAAGGGTGAAGAGAGTCTTCTCGAGCCGCTTGCGGCGTCTGAGAAAAGAAATCTTGTCCGCCGGGGTCTTAAAGGTGAGAAGGAGCGGGGGCGGCCCGGCCTTATACCCCGCGCGCGGGGAAGGCGGTGGGCGGCCAGCTCGATCTCACCGTTAAGGCCCATGCGATCAAGGATTTCTCTCTCAAAAGCACGCGCAAGCTTCTCGGAATTCTCACCTTCCTCCATCTTGAGATTCTTGACAATGACGTTGAGGCTGCGCTTGGCGAGCTCGGCCTCCTCGCGGAGGTCAAGCGTCTCCCTGCATGGGCACTGCATAATTACATAAAGCTAGGCATCATCTGGAGGGTGGCTCATCATAGGCACACATGTACATGACTAAAAAGGCTAGGCCTAAGCTGGTATAGTGCCTGTAGTAGGCGGGCATGTACAAGGCCACTGTCTAACTATTCTACACTACTGCTGCTGTATTCCCCTAAGCTGGGGCTGGAGTTGCTGGGGCCGCGGTGGTCGAGGGGGTCGCTTGCCAGGGCTTGTGGCCGACGTAGATGGCCGCCCCCTTCCAGTACACCGGCTGGCCCGCCTTGGTCTGCCGGAGCTGGAGGTAGGTCGGCCATAGCTCCCGGCGCCGTTGTTGCTGTGCCAGGGTCAAGTCGTCATCCACGGTGAAGGGAGTCTTCTCGAGCCGCTTGCGGCGTCTGAGAAACGAAATCTTGTCCGCTGGGCTATCAAAGATGAGAAGAAGCGGAGGCGCCCCTGCCTTACCCCGCGCGCGGGGGAGGCGGTGGGCGGTCAGCTTGATCTCAGCAAGAAGGCCCATGCGTGCAAGGATTTTGCTCTCAAACGCACGTGCAAGCTTAGATCGGAATTCTCACCTTCTTCCATGTCGAAGTTCTTGAGTATGGCGTTGAGGCTGCGCTTGGCGAGCTCGGCCTCCTCGCGGAGGCCGTCAAGCGTCTGCCGCTGGAGCTGGGCTGCGACGGCGGAGGTGGTGGAGGTGGTATCAAGGAGACAACCAGCGCAGGCCAGAAATCGGGAGAATCGGGAGGTGGTGGAGGTGGTATGTTGCTTAAGCATGTCCGCCCAGGTCGTGATGGGAGGAGCAGATGTCGCCGGCCAGGCCAGCCGGGCCGGCTGGCTTGGCGGCAATGTCCTTGTGAACTGCCTGGGCGGTGAGGCCTGCTGTGTTCTGCAAGACCTCGATAATCTTGCATTATCCTTGAGGCGCTGGTCGATGTCGCGGAGCTGGGCGGTCATGGAGTCGGTGGAGGCGGAGCCCTGGGGGGGGGGGGGGAGGCGAGGAGGGTGGCGGTGGCGGTGGGGAGGCGGGTGCATGGGAAGCTCAGCAGCCAGCGTGCCGCCTATTGCCGCCACATCTGCGGCAAGAGGGGTCACGTGCTGCTCGAAAGCGTCCTGCCGGAGGAGGGTGCGGATGGTGGCTTCGGTGGGGAAGGTGGGCAGCGTAGGATAGCATTTATAGGACATCTTGCTCGCACCAGTCAGGTAGATACCGCCCTTGGTCTGGCCGGCCCCCAGCGGCTTGGACAACCAGGGCGCGGCACATCCTGACCTGGCCTGGCCCCAAGGACATTCCTAGAAAGCTGGGTAAACCTGCCATGCACAACATCCAGATGTTGCTGCCTGACCTATAGGTAGTGGTCCCAGCTCAGTTTGAACAGTGTCGCATTCACTCCCTCGCTCTTCGTCTTTGGACTGCTATGCAGAACAAGAAGCGGTGGCAGAAGATTGTCCCTGAGCTAGGGTCACACGCCAGCCCCTGTGCATGGGCAAGCCCCCTCCCAAGCGCGGGAAGGGGCGCTTTGCTGAGTAGTGTAGTTAGGATTTTCTAGACTAGACTAGATAGCTTAGAGTTAATAGTTCGATTACGCGGCTTCGCCCACCTCAACAACCCATCCAGCAAAGGAACCCTAGCCTAATATGGATTTGTACTACAGCACTAGTACAAATTGTTTTTTTTTCAACATTGTTATTTAATGCCTCTCATAGGTCCAAAGCATGGAGGTCAGTGTCCCAACATGTGGTGACACCGTGACACCGTGACACCGTGACACCGTGACACCGTGACATCACAACACTAGCATTTCACAGTTTGTATGATGTCACATGGTAATGTGACGTTCAGCACTGGTATCATGATGTCCACATGTAAGCTAAAGCGCTGCCCAACATGACGTGACACCGTGACATCATGACACCGTGACATCGTGACACCGTGACACCGTGACATCACAACACTAGCTAGCATTTCACAGTTTGTATGATGTCACAAGGTAATGTGATGTACAGCACTGATATCATGATGTCCACATGTAAGCTGAAGCGCTGCCCAACATGACGTGACACCGCACGACATCATGACACCGTGACATCGTGACACCGTGACATCGTGACACCGTGACATTGAATCTTGCTATGTATGGAGATATCGTTTTTCACTTCTCTAACTTGAGTAATGCAAGCACAAGGCAACATAATTAGTTTTGAACCCCTGAAAAGAAAGAACCTTACATGCCCTACGTCTCAGAACACTGTTGCATCATGCATGACACCAGGACACGGTGACAAAGTGGCATGGCACAAGATACAACTGCATTTGACACCAAATATTGATAAGGCTAAACAACTAGCCTTCATTCCTAAATAGCCATGCATGCATCACATTCTTTACTGAAATATGACATGGATCTACTAAGTCAACCATGCAGTCACATGTGAGTCTCAAACCATTAAAACAGGTATGCGCATATGTGTATTCCATCTGGGTTTGATGCCCAGGCGCATACCATTAATTAGACAACTAGTCCAAAACAATGCATGTCTCACTTAATAGTCATCATAATACACATCTTGTTCCAGATTGTTATTTGGTATTTCACCAGACGCCTCCGAGGCACTGCGTCCGATGATGCCTGGTGCAAAACAATAGCATTTATAGCACGCAAAACAAGAAAGCAAAACAAGAAAGTTACGTATTTTCTCCGACACCAAACGTCATCGTACCCTCCATGCAGCAGCCTCGTGCAAGCTGAATTGCATAGAAGCTGCAACTACGATTCTATTCATGAAAGCATACAGGCAGGCAGTCGACATCCCAAGCAGGATAACCCCCCTAAACAACAACCCCTCGCGGGGGGCGCGTGAAAACGGCAAAGGCAAAGCGGAGCCCGCCGCCTTTGGGCGGGCGGAGCGGAGCCCCCCGCGAGGGGAAATTTTTTTTGGAAAATGGGGCAAACCATGGGGGTTTTCTTACGGAATTTACCTGCGATCTTCCTTGCGATGCAGTTTTGCCTGGTCGCTCGCGCTCCCCGTCCGAACCGCCATCAGAGGCTGCATTAATTCTATTAAGCTCATTCAGCGCGCCCCGGACGTACACGGTTGATTTCTTATCTTTTGGTTGTTCATCTGCCTTCCCGTCTACAGCAGCGCCATCATCGGCTGTCTCGGCATGCTCTGCACGTTCATCCGAGCCATACTGTTCATGGATTTCTGCCGGCGGCTGCTGTTCGCCGCTAGCCATCGCAGCTATATCCTATCAAACTCCGCTGTCCTAAAAACACGAACAAACACGAGGGCACGCAAATTATCTACGTCGTGCGTCCAGAAGTACTTGTCGAGCTTAATCTGTATATTATTTTGCGTTCAAGTTCTCCGGACCTCGTGACATCGGGTGCATGCCTTCGTTCCCGAGGTCGATGTCCCGAGGTCCCGAGAACTTGCGGCCCAAATTTAGGTGGTGTCCCGAGGTCCCGACACCTGATTGGCCCGTTGAGATTCGCTCAGAATCAAGAGCAATCAATGCGGACCACGAGTAGCTCGGACCTCGTGACACCACCTCGGGCCAGGCGGGTGCACTTGCACGCCGATATATCGACAACGATGGAAGATTGCATCGGTAAAATGTATTCTAAAGACTTTGACCGAACGACTTTCTTCATTACCGCTGCAACTTTTTTTTCCTGAGCTACCGCATATTTCCGACCAATTTCAAGGCTGCGTCAGGCTTGGCAGACCCATACTTCGTATATATATGCGTTTGCCCCGAACGTCATGTTTAATGCAGGCTTTGTGGACTCTAAAGACGCCCACGATGTTGGGGCTTTTATCAGCCTCTGGACATGTAGAAACTGCGGTCAGCAGGTGAATGCCGGAACGAGTTCTGCGGCGGGGTGTGCGAAACAGACATCAAGCGCACGGCAGACATGGATACCTCCGAGCGGTATGTTCCCTTATTCAAATCTACGGGCCAATTCACTCCTTGTTGAATCCCTGACCTTGTCACGGATGAATATGTTACCAGTTCCCCATCTCCGGAGTTTCTCTTTTGGTCATCTTCTTATCTTACGGGAGGTGCGTCATGAATCGTATAGCGAGCTACGGTTTCATGGCGAGCCTTTTCTTCACATCAGCGACGTACAGGTTACCTTAGAGGCTAGGGATGTCAAGGAACTCTTCACACGGATATTAGGGAGGGTGCATGACGGATTGCGGGCAAGATATTACGGGCTGGCTGGCAGCCTTGCAGCGCTATTGCCTCCGATCGATGGCAATGATTTGCAGGCAGGGCTATGGATCACAAAGCTGTTGCTTTGCTCTAGTTGTACATGCTGCAATTTATTGGCATTGTGCTCACGGCAAGTAATGTTGCATGACATGGTTGACCACGAAGATTGATGGAAAACCTTGAAGCAATTGGTGGCTTTCTTGGATGCTCGATGGCTTCACATGCTTGTGAGTCCATAAAACCCACTGTATACGTGCCCACCATCTCTAAGCTGAAAGCATCTGCCTTCAACAAGCATCTTAAGACATGCATGCACATGAGAACTGTCATGGTTTGTGGAGAGGGTGGCATATTGCGTGAGAGTGGAGAGAGGACAGTGGCCGGGCTAGGCCAGCTACCTGTGCTGCCACACGGCCGGGCGGCAAACACTGATGCACAAGCTGCCTTACACGCCAGCACCCAAGCTGCCTTCACACCCCTGAATGATGAGCAGAGGGCATCCTGGACGGCCGCATCCATGCAGTTCATGCAGTTCAGGCTGTGCGTGCTGGCCAAGGGCACGGGTAAATGAGCCAATGGCGGGCTATTATTACGCACGTTGCAACCAGCGCCAATGAAGCAACCCAAGCCTGCCCTCCTGACAGGTATGTGTGTTTTGTTTTCTCATGTGGTGTGCACAACCAGCAATCCTTTATTTCCCTATGATGCATGTTTGCGGAATTCTGGCAACCTGGCACATGGCCAAACTCCTCAATGTCAGGGGTGGGAGGGGTTGTTTGTCAAGTGGATAGACACACGCACATGCTCAACACCTCTTGCTCCAATGCCACTGCCACTCACCCAGAAACTCAGGCACAACCACGCACGATCGCTAAGCTGCTAGCCAGAATCGCAGTCCTCACCAAAGTGAGGGATGGGGCACCAGCTAGTTTGACAGTCTGGCTGAGGACGTGCAGGAGTTGAATGACATATCTGAAGCAAGTAGTCACGGATGGCTTGGAGAAACATGGTGAAGCATGCATGGGCATGCATCTCATGTTGACAAGGGCCAGAGCAAGAGCATGAGCACGATGCATGTGCCTATGTAGAGGCCATTGGGCTTGCACTATCTGTTGAAGACAGCTGCGGTATTGTGGCCAAGCGGCTCACCGGGGATGTGCAGTGGCTTCTTCATGCTAGGTATGATGGCGGCCAAGTGCAGTCCTTTGGTGGCATATTTCAAGCCGGCAACCTCGAGGTAGCAACTGAGCAGTGTATGAGCTGTCTGGCTATGCACCACAGCGCTGGCTGAGGAGATCTAGTCCAACTTGGAAGCTGCGTTGCCAGCAACGTGGGCCCCTATAACAGAGACAGGGACATGGGGGCATCCATGGTGATGCAGAGGACCATGTGTGGCAACCTTGGTCAGGCGGGCCGGTTGCCAAGGGATGTGCTGCTACCAAATCAAGGCGCACAAAACACATCGCAACCATGCCGACGGCCGAGATGCCTGGCATCAGATTAGATTATTACATTGCCAAGCTGAGTTTGCGGCTACCGTGCGTGCTGTGGGTTTGAACTGATCATGCTAGCCAACGTGACAGTTGGCAGTTCTTATGTCTAACAAGCCCCTACTTGAAAATTGCCTTAGCATGGCCGTATGCACATATATACAACCATGTCTAGCCACTGTTCATGTTCATATATCTTTGTCTGTGTGTCACAAAAGTTGTGTTATATTATCTGTGCAAGGTCTGAACAGTTAGCAACACAGTTGGTGGGAGTTGGCCATACCGTTACTAAAGAACTTTGCATCCAAGGTTGAGTGATTAGCTGGAAACTCGCAGGTGTTGCATGGACCAGTGAACCCAATGACACTTGATGGACCTGAAGTTTTGTGCAATGTCTGAAATGACATGATGATTAACATGGGCGCTTGTTTTCAGCCTCACCTGAGCACATCTTGCATGGGAACTGCAAGAAATGTGGCGGAAATGCAAAAAACGCACATTTTTTCTCACATTTGCTAGCAAGCTGTCAATGAATGAAGTACAACAGACCTGGATTTTTGTGCAATGTCTACTATGATGATATTTAATATGCTTGCAAGTTTCCAGCCCCAACTGAGCACATCTTGTATGAAAACTGTCATGAAATGTGTGAAAAAAACGCGAAAAACGTGCATTTTTGCTAGCATTTGGTGGCATTTTGTTACCAAATACAGTACGATGGACCTGATTTTTTGTGCCATGTCTACATTTATGATGTGTAACGTGATTGCAAATTTCCAGCCTCGACTGAACACATCTTCCATGGAAACTGCTATGAGATGTGGTGAAACGGTGCGTTTTTGCTAGCATTTGGTGGCAGTTTGTCACCAAATGAGGTCAGATGACCATGGGACATGGTGCACAGATGGTAGACATGAGCATAAGCCTACATGCAAACAGCCAGGTCAGGAGCTCTTTATTTGCATATCAAATGGTATTTGTTTGTATTAAAATCTGGAAAGTTGCTAAAAATAGACATGCCAAAAATAGACCAACCGATGTCGAAAAATTCTGGAAAGTCAAATTCCTTTTACTGGTGTCATGGACATGCTGCCTACCAATATCTAGCATGTTTGGACTCAATTTGCTCCTTGTAGGGCTTATAAGGGCATTTTTTGGCACTTTCATACCGTTGTGGGCTTGGGTAGCACTGCTGGACGGCGTGTTCGAGGATCCCGTTCAATATCTGCCAGGATTGGGGAGGCCAAAGCGCTTTGTGAGCTATGGATTCGGCGTTGGTTACGCCCAGCAGTTGAGAAAGATCCTCGAGATGGCCGCAGCATTCTTGAGCAACCCTGCAAGAAGACTTTGTACTCGGAGTATGTTAGGGAGAGACAAGATTACAATGCACCTGTGGTTAGTATTTCGCTTTTCAGGACAATCTTCAAAGCAGTGGCGACAATCATGGAAGTCCATGTTGAGCGTTTTCGCACAAAGGTTATGGGTGAATGTTCCCGCTGTCGAAAGCTGAAGGATGCCATTTTGTTTTACCGGACCACTGACCGGGCCAGGTGGGAGGCCAGTAAGGAGAAGTTAGCTGATCACACTGATTTCTTTAATGGGGAGCGGATGGCTTATCTGCAGCGAAGGTTCGAAGGCGCCAAGCATTTTTTTGTTTCCATAGTCATGGATGGTTTGGCAAAGATGAAGACAGCGGTTCCAACGAGGGGGAGCGCCTCGAAAGAGTGGCTTAGCAGCCGCCAGCTTCATATACCGTACCAGTTAGTCTGCTCTATTTTGCACGGGGTGAGGACGTATTTTTGGGTCATCATGCCATGGGTAGCTAATTCTGAGGTTTCTGGTAATTCAGGGCGCGTCACGGCAACAGTGCTCACGCATCAGTTGTTGGAAGTGGTTGTTGAGCGTCCATGGGAGAAGTCCACTGATCCTGAGATTCGTGAGTTTGGCCTTGCCCCTAACCTCGTCCTTCAAGTGGATGGGGGTGGGGACAACATGAACAACGAGTTGTTGGGGTTCCTAGCTGTTCTCATTGTCCGCCGCCTCTTTGCTCGCATCAGGGTGTGCCGGCTTCCACCGGGACACACACACAATGATGCTGACCAAAGGTTTGGTTGGTTCATCCGGTGGTACAACGGCATCAAGAACCGTGTGTCAGATCTTCCACCGGTGCTGATGCTGACGTTTCAAGACGTGCTGCAGGGGCTGAAGCGTGCCTTTGCACAGCAGTGTGCAAGGGTGCATAACAATCAGTGCATGGCTGGTTATCGCGAGGTCATGTTTTGCCTGGCATGGTCCCTCTAATGATGACTCTATGTCATAAATGTCCCTCACTATAACGACTCAATGAGAATGTGTTATAATTTTTCATTTTAAGTTAGACATGTATGATGTCAATGAGGCACCCATGAATATACTTAGTTGTCTCTTTTATACAGTCACATGATGTGTTCCCACGTACCATGCTGAAATAAATTATGTGCATGCTTAAATATTGTCAAGGCAAGCAGCAATTAATAAACGCTTAGCTGCAATTTGTGAATGCTTACATGTGTATAGTTAGACAACTACAATGTCAATACAATTCTGCAAAGATGTGTCTTTACATGCAATATGAGGCGCCATGGTGGTGTCACGGTGTCACGGTGTCACGGTGTCACGGTGTCACGGTGTCACGGTGTCACGGTGTCACGTGCGGAGTCACGGTGTCCAGGTCATCTAGGGCAACCTTGTCATTATCAAATAGACATATAATCCCCATTACTTAATCACTAAATGTGCAAAGATGTGTGTTTACATGCAATATGAGGCGCCATGGTGGTGTCACGGTGTCACGGTGTCACGGTGTCACGGTGTCACGGTGTCACGTTGTCCAGGTCATCTAGGGCAACCTTGTCATCATCAAATAGACATATAATCCCCATTACTTAATCACTAAATGTGCAAAGATGTGTGTTTACATGCAATATGAGGCGCCATGGTGGTGTCACGGTGTCACGGTGTCACGGTGTCACGGTGTCACGGAGTCACGGTGTCCAGGTCATCTAGGGCAACCTTGTCATTATCAAATAGACATATAATCCCCATTACTTAATCACTAAATGTGCAAAGATGTGTGTTTACATGCAATATGAGGCGCCATGGTGGTGTCACGGTGTCACGGTGTCACGGTGTCACGGTGTCACGGTGTCACGTTGTCCAGGTCATCTAGGGCAACCTTGTCATCATCAAATAGACATATAATCCCCATTACTTAATCACTAAATGTGCAAAGATGTGTGTTTACATGCAATATGAGGCGCCATGGTGGTGTCACGGTGTCACGGTGTCACGGTGTCACGGTGTCACAGGTCCTATGAACTTCCCCTTCCTCAAAGACTTTAGTTGAGATGTTAGATGCATAGAAATGCAACTTTGAAAAATGAAGTACAAATGGCGTGCTCTAGTACAAATCCATATTAGGCTAGGGGAATATGTATACATGTGCATGCTACATGATCTCCCAATGGAGTCATGTTATAATATAATATAATGTAATAATATAATATATTCATTGAGAATGATAGATTACGGAGGTGAGATAGGCATGCAACATAAGGAAAAACCCGATAACTGGGAGAATAACCCTGAAGAAATTAATAGTAATCTGACACAGACATCCAAGGATCACGCCAGCGGCACAAGGTTATAATATATAATATAATATAATATAATATAATATAATATAATATAATATAATATAATATAATATAATATAATATAATATAATATAATATAATATAATATAATATAATTTAATTTAGTTTAATGTAATGTACTTAATGTTGTACATGGCTAAATAATGCTACTTCATCAGCTGTTGCATTAAAATTAAATTAAATTAAATTAAATTAAATTAAATTAAATTAAATTAAATTAAATATGACTCGATCCGTTGGGAGATCATGTAGCACATATTCCCGTGGATGGATGGAGGGGGGGGGCAAAGCCGCGAAACCGAGCTAATCTAATTAATTACTCTAAGCTAATCTAATCTAGAAAACCCTACTTATTCTACTCAGCAAAGCGCCCCTTCCGCTTGGGGGGGGGGGGCTTGCCCACAGGGGCGGGCGTATGAGCTAGTAGCCTGGACAATGGTTTTCCACCTCCTCTTGTCCTGCATAGCAGTCCAAGCAAGAGAGAGGGAGTGAATGCGATTTTCAAACTGCGCTGGGACCACTAGGTCAGCCATCAACTGCTGTGGGTAGGTCATGACATGTTTGCCTACCTTCTTAGGAATGTCCTTAGGGCCAGGCCAGGTCAGGATATGCCGTCTTAGTTAACGCCAAGCGCATTGGCGTGATCCTGATTCGGCATATCTCTGCGATTCCAGCGGCACCGGAACGAGTTCATTCCGACAGGTATCAAGAAAGTTATGGTGTTCCGACTTCCCGGTCGCGCGCGAGCGCGAGCCGGCTGTTCTTCTAAGTCGTGCGTGAATATGTGCCGACGACATATGGGGTCGACAGTAATTCCTGGGCTGACAGGAATTAGGTGCTGAACCTACGACGGTATTGGATTAATACGTCGTACGCAGGAAATAGGAACCTTAACCTGTGGTCTGTTGGTACCGCAGGCTTAGTCCTGGATTATTGGGTGCAGACGCAATAATCATTGTGGACTGTACACTGTGGTCACTGTGCCTGTATGGCAGACCTACTGTATAGGATCTGGACGCTGCACAGGTTGTTAATACTGTACCGGGGGTGTTAATACTGAGCAGGCCTACGAGGCTGCTCAGGCCTAGCAAAGCACAGTGCACAAGTATATAAAGAATAGGCCAGTGCCAACTGGTGAGATCTCTTGCGAGCCCGCCTCACGTGTGTTGCCTTGACTTGGCAAACTCGTGTCTAAGCACTCACGTGCACGAGTGCTGTAAGCCTATATTTTTAACCAAGCTCCATTCCAACCATTCTCATGATGAATCTATCCGCGCGCATTGGAATCTATCTATCCCTACACATTGCGCTTTAACTCAAATTACAACGATGTTCCGGTTCTATTAAGGCGGTTTACTGCCTGGGCTTCATCGTCGAGTTTAATCCTGCGCTGGACTGCTGCGGATACTCGCGGAATCGAGACTAGCGGATCATAGAAGGGCGCGGTACCAGATTATCGGTTTATGATGCGTTCCGGGAATGGTTGAGTTCCCAACGACGGCCGAGGTTAAGTTTATCTTGGAGGTCGTTGGTGGGCGTTTGTACGCCAGGACTAGCTGGATTGGCTGCGTGAAGGTTTCCTGAGCTATCCAGATTGCGGGCACGTTATTGGCGACGAATGAGTTTCGTTGCTGGCCTGCTACGTGTTGACGAGCGCTCCTGGCTGTTTCGCATTTCCTGATGACAAGATGTTGCGGAATCGGCTTTTAGTGATCCTTGTGGGTTGCTGGGTTTTAATGGATCGAGTTATCCAGATTTATCAAGAGTCAACTGCGCATGCGGTTCGGCATGGATCGAGTCGATCAGATCATTGGTTGCGTTCCGGTTTGCGGCATGGCTATGCTTTGCAGCTGAGTGAAGCTACGAGTTTCAAGCGTTCGAGATTTGTCGTCAAGCGAAGGCGTTTCGCTGCCATGGGTGGCGGTCAAGCATGTTGCTGCAGTGGTGGCTACGACAAGCTCGGCTGGTGTTGACTGTCGAGTATGCTGGCGAGTTTTCGCGCATGTAGTCGACATAGCTGCGAGCTGTGCTGGTCGCGAGCTCGAGGAGCTACGCGAGGCGTCATCTGCAAGGTTGCAGTTTGTGCGGTGTGGAGTTATCCTTCGTCAATCTTTCCAGATTTATATTGCAAAGCTGCAGATTGCTGTCGAGTTCTCTTTATACCGCTTGATGAGCGATTGTGAACGGCGCTGGTGTGGGCGTGTCGGCAGCTAGAGGGTGAAGTTGTGTCGACTGCGACGAGAGAGCGTCGGCATCTGGGGAGCAGCGAGGAGAAGTTGTTCCTGGTCAATTTTCCGAGTCGCGGGTGACAATGTCGACAAGCGGCAAGGTCGGCGGTGTTGTACATTGTAATTAATAATGGCAGTGCTGCGCGACGTGATGAACTGATGATTGCATTGCTGCGACGCGAGGACGTCGGGCATCGACTGCGGCAAGAGACGGCAGCAAGAAGAGCGGATGGCCAGGCGAAGTATCGCGGGGCGACTAGAATGTCACAGGCGACCTGGCGAGACGCGAGTATGCTGGCGCGAGTCGCAGGCGACTGGGTATGTCGCGAGCGACTGGGTGTGCCGCAGGCGACTGGGTATGTCGCGAGCGACCGGGTATGTCGCAGGCGGCAGATCTAGAGTATGTAGAGCGATGGCAAATGATGGCTGCCGGTTGCAGTTAATTGCATATTTGCTCTCAGCATTCCACTGCTATATGTGGTATGGCGCTATGAGAATCATGGCATTGAGGCCGTGATTGCAGAACTCGTGGAGTTTGCAAGGAATTAATGGATGGTGCGTCCATCATTAGTTGGCGCGCGTGTACGTGACTGGCAGGCAGCTCCTACAAGGTCAGCATTTCCTGAGTCAGCGACTGGCAGGCAGGGATGGTTTTGTTGGTCGGGGGTAGCCAGATAACGTATAAGGCGAGAGCTGAAGGGTTCCCATAGCCGGAGGTCTCGCTGAAGACGTGCTGTTTCTGGGTCATGTATGCAGTAGCCGAAGCACAGTTGTGCTGTTCTGCGTGTGAAGGGGCTTGAGGGCCAAGTAACATGCCGTTTTCTCCACCGCTTGTATGTTGAGTGTGTCCCCGAGCGGGTGTTGAGTACATCATTCCTGTTAAGGGATATGTGAGGGACAGCCCCAGGCTCGGTCTAGCATGGTGTTGCTATTCCTTGAAGCATGAACACACTGGGGGATCAGATGCTGAATGTGTTTCCAAAATTACTGCAATAATTTGACGGTTGTTGGTGACTGGCCTGTTTGCACAGGGTCAGGTTGAGCTCCCATGTGATCTCTGTATTGATGTGTGAGGGTGGGCAACTCACAGCATTGTGCAGAATGCCCCTGGTCTAGTGTATGACAGGGAAGGGCACCCTTATTACAGTGGTATAAGGGTGTGGATAAGGGCCTCGCGGTTGGCCGTTACCACCATGTGCTGGTGTGTAATTAGTGATCGAGACCCAGGAAGTACCTCTTCTGGATTGAAGTGTGGGAAGGGTCTAACAAGTGTTCGGTTTGATGTTTTGATTTGTGCCAACAATCTGAAGTCAAGCATTTGCATCTGATTTTCAAGGTTTAGGCAGCTGGGCTTGGCGTGGTGAGCCAGGTGGAAACCAGTTGGCCATAAATGCTTTGAGTGGTTTTGGAAACATCACCGGCCTTAGCAATAATATGCCTGTTCTGTGATCAGCCATTCAAGGACAGGTAAGCTGATGGGAGTCAGTTATACCTGGGTACCTGAGCTTTGCCAGCTGCAGGTGTAATGCAGAGGATCAGTTTGCTACAGCTGTATCGAGGCCCCAGGGTGACCCTGGCCAGGCCCCTGGGATACCTTCATATACGGTGGTTGGGCAAGCAGACAGGCAGGCTGCACCCCTGGATTGATCGGCCAAACACCAGGCCTGATCGGGTGTGCGCCTATAACTGCGTTGGGAGGATTCCCAGAGAGATTTTAATGTTGTGGTCTTGGCTAGGCAAAGCACAAGACGGTGCCAAGATGGCTAGCATGCTCATCCACGCGTGCTGCGTCGCTTCCCCCAGAAGCCAGGTGAGACGTCAACTTTAACACGTATGGCTATTTAAAATAGCGCCTTAAGGATTGAGAACGAATGCGAAAGACCTTTGACTTCCTATGCGTCACAGCGCACGATGGTGGCTTAAGAATACTCGTCACACAATACGAATAAGCTCAAACCCGGAAAACCGGTTTCGTATATTACAATGTCACCACACAGATTAAAACACTCAATGCGGGAAGACTTACACCCAGTAGGCGAGGGATTCACACTCGAGCCCACAGGAGATTTACACTCCAGGATTAAGCGATGGTAAATAATCTGTAGAGCAACGTGGTAAATTACGATACAAGGTCCGGACTGCTGGCATAGCTCGTGCCTTCCTATTTTGTCCCTTCGTCCCCGTTGGCGGCTGCGCCTGGCGCTGCCAACCAGGCATGACGTGAGGTCCGCGGGGACGGGCTTCTCGAACCGTCTAGAACACATTAAAGACCAGTACGGCTAGAGGCCTCCCCTGAGAAATATCCAAATGTCCGTAGGTACCATCATAACGCATGTGCAGTGCCACTTGGCTGTCCCGTAACTCCCGTTCAGGCGCTAGGTCTGCCTACGGCGCAAAGGCCAAGTTCGTCAGCAAAACTTCTACACTTATACTTCCACACGGGTTGCCTCGGCTGCCAACTACTATGGCCTCGGCACTGGCGCCGGATTACGGTCGGCGCCGATCGACCGGGACGGATAATTTATATTTACCACAAACGGCATGTTGCATCCGTGCAACACACCTCCCCCCCCAACAAAAGAGGCGGCTACTCCTGTAGCCGGGACTTATAAATGACTGTATACATGGTCACTGTTCCCTTCCAGGGCACGCATCGATCGTGCCAATTGTCACCGTCCGTTGGCGATGGTTTACGGCGCCGGGCGGTAAGGGCTCGGGCGGTGACCCCCACGAGCGGAGCCCCCACGGCCATGCCCGCGCAGAGGTGCGGCCGGGCGTTGACGCCGGTGGACACGCTCAGCCGGCGCGGCCTCAGCCGGCTCGGGAAGAGGCAGGCCATTGGCCTGGACTAGGGCGGGCTGGAAGGTGAGTTGCCGCTCGCCGGCGCGTGCATCATGGCGTTTGGCCAGGTTGACATCCCGCAGCGCCTCCATTGGGAAAACGCTCAAGAAGGCGGCGAGGAACTTGTGTCGGGTGAGGGACACCGAACCTCCTGTCCAAACGATACCGCACCGAATAACTCGCCCATGGACCCCTGGGGCGGGGCGGCCTGCATCAAGGCTGCCAATGCACATGCAAGGAGCATTACGCAAAAGGTAGGAGAAGGGCCGGAATTATGCCAACCCTGCCCGGGCTTTATACTCCTGTAGCAAGCGTGCACAGCCCGTGAGTCCAGCCTCAGCTACCCATGAGTGCTCTAGCTCTGTTTGGGAGAACTTCCACTTAAGGAGGTACTCGCGGCGGCGGCCTCGATTGCGGTGGGCTACAATGTCCTCGACCTCATCCTCGGGCTCGCCCGTCTCGGGGTTGAACTCCAAGGGGGCGGGTGCCATGACACGACCTGGGAAGGTGCTCTTGCGGTAAAGCTTCAGCTGGTCAACGTGGAAAACATTGGACTTCAGCTGCCACGAGTCCGGGATGGCGACAGACACCATCACCTCATTGAACACCTTCTCCACCAGATACGGTCCAAGGAATAAGGGGCGGAGCTTGACCTTCAGGCTGTCCTCGAACTTGTGCGAGAAGCGGCCTTGGTGGGGGCCCTCAATTAAAACCAAGTCACCTGCTTCGATTGCAGGGGTGCGCCTGTCCAGGGTACTTTGGACTCGCGCCATGTACTTGGCACGCGCCTGACGTAGGCCACTTATGGCGCTGGAATGAGCTTGCACCATCCGTTGTACCAGCTCCCGCGCCCCTGCGACTGTGGAGCGTAGCTCCGTTGTCGTGGTGATGGCTGGGGCGGTCAAGAGATCGGTGGGGGTAAGGGGATGCCTGCCTGTATCAAGAAAGAACGGGGTATACCCGTGGGCAGAATGGGGGGCATTATTGAGTGAAAACTCAATGAATCCCAGCACTTCGTCCCAATTCCTCCCGTCTCGATCCAGGTAGTGCCGCAGTGCCTCTTCCACCACCCGATTCACTCTCTCCACCATGTGAGAAGAGCTACTGTGATAGGCCGTACCCATAGACAACTTAGTCCCGACGACCTGAAAAAATGAGGTCCAAAATTTCGACGTGAACAGCTTGTCCTTGTCGGTGATAAATTGTCGGGGCATGCCATGGAGCCGGAACACATTGTTTAGGAACAAGTGGGCACACTCTTCCGCCGTCAGGGTGGCCTTGCAGGGGATTAAATGGCATCTCCGCGTGAGCCGGTCCACCACTACCAGGATCTGAGCATTGCCCGCCTTGGTCTCTGGCAAGGGCCCAATGAAATCCATCATCACCGAGTCCCAAGGGAACATGGGGTCTGGAATTTCCTTTGGAACGCCCTGTTTGCCCGTATTCCGTGGCTTCATGTGCTGGCAGCTGTCACAGGTACTGACATACTCCCGCACATCCCGAGCCATCTTAGGCCAATAGTAGGACCTCCGGGCCCTCGCTAACAGCCTGTCCTGGCCTTGGTGTCCCCCCAAGACGGAGTCATGTAACTCAAATAATACCTCAGCGCGGCATATTTGGGGGACATACAAGCGCCATGAGTCTTGACGGGCCGCCTGGCCACTGACATTCACGTAAAGGAACCCGTTTTGAAACTTGGCTGGGTAGCCGTCCATGCTCTGAGGGCGGGCAGCTATGGCTTCATTTGCCTTACCCTCAGTGACCGTGAAGCGCGAGATGAGGCGCTCTAGGTCCGAGCTGATGACGACCGTTGTTGCAGTATTTGCCAACGTGAATGCCTCTCCAACGGGCTGCATTGGAGGGTAGACTCCTGTCGCCGGCACCATATGGCTGTACGGGGCCGAAGTCCTTCCCCCCCTGCGGCTGCGCACGTGCCCTCACGTGCAGGGGTGCTGCCGGCGAGGCGCACGGAATGGTCAACAGTGTCAACCTCCGCGGTTGTGGCGCCACAGAAGAGGAAGGGGCTCATCGGGTCGCTCAAGCGGTCGCCAAAGGGGGCGACGGGACCATGGGAGGGGATCAACGTCGTGGCCAAAACGTCAAGATCCTCATAAAACCAATAGTCGGGGCGACGCGACAGGGCGTCAGGGACCGTGTTGTCAAGGCCCTTGACATATTCGATCTTGAACGGACCGAACTGTGCCAAATATTCAAGCCAACGGGCTTGGCGTGGCGTAAGCGTGGGCTGCGTCAACAAGTGCGTGAGGGGCCGATGGTCGGTCTGGATGATCAAGCGGTACGGGTCCGCAGGGTCGGGTTCGGCCATGGCCACGTTGAACTGAGCACCCAGAAGATGGTGCCGCCAAGTATGGCAACAGTACACCACGGCCAACAACTCTTGCTGATGGACCGGGTAATTTCTTTCGGCCGGGATCATCGTCCGGGAGATATACTCGACCGGTTGGAGACCGAGACCATGGTCTTGGAGCAGCACACCGCCAATAGCAACCTTGCTAGAATCGCTATTGACCACGAATGGCTTGGTGGGATCCGGAAGGATGAGGACAGGCGCAGTGGCGAGCCTGGCCTTCAGCAGGTCAAAGGCCTGTTGACACAGGCCTGACCATTCCCACGGTACGTCCTTCTTGAGGAGGTGAGTAAGCGGGGCCGCAATGGTCGCGAAACGCGGGATGAAGCGGCGATAATACGATACCAAGCCCAAGAAGCTGCGCAAGGCGCGAACATTCGCGGGAACAGGCCACTGTTGGACGGCGGCGACCTTATCGGGGTCCGTGGACACGCCCTTGTCCGAGAGAATGTGGCCTAGAAAGGGGACGCTGCGGCCTGATTCTACCTTGCTGCGGCGGGCGGACAGTTTATTATCCGCCATGATCTGCAGAACCGCGGCAACATCCTCCAAGTGCTCCTCGAACGTGCGAGAGAAAATGAGGATGTCATCCAAGTAGATGGCCACGCAGGTGCGTTTGTACGGCTGCGTCCCCGGGTCCCACGGGATAGTCGGGTCGCGCAGGTCTGCCGAGACCTGGGGCAGCCGACTAGTGCCCATCACCGACCTAAAGAGGTGGTTCATGAGCATCTGAAAAGAGGCAGGGCTGTTACACAAGCCCATGGCCGCCACGCGGAATTGGTAATGGCCAAAAGGCGTGGCAAAGGCTGTTTTATGGCAATCTTCGGGGGCGATCCGAAGTTGCCAAAAACCGTCTGCACAATCGAGCACCGTAAAGTACTTTGCGCCCTCCACCTTATTAAATATATCATCGATGCGGGGGAGGGGATACTTGGACTTCACGGTGATCGCATTGAGTTTGCGATAATCCGTAACCAGACGCCACTTCCCATTGGGTTTGGGCACCAGCAACACGCCCGCGCTGTAAGGGCTATTGCTGGGCTCGATCAAGCCGGCCTCCAACAAGCCGACCAAGATCTTCTTGAGCTCTGCCAACTCCACGGGCCCCATGCGAAAAATGGGTGAGGTGGTAGGTGGGTGCCCCTCCTGCAAATGAATGCGGTGGAGCACCGGTCTGGCCGGGGGAAACGTAGGTGTTTTCTCCTCAAACACGGCTGAATACTGATCGAGCACTGCGTTGAGTCGTTTCACCTCGTCTTCCGACAAGTCCATGCCAAGCGAGTTTAACGAAACTCCAGCCTGGCATGCTGGGCGCTGGGCCCGCGCGCGTGGGCAAGGGCGTCCAGACGAATGGAGTAAACGGGAGGAGGCTGTCGGGCTCTCATCATCCGCTTGAACTCCCTTTTGGACATGAGAATGTCCGCAAGGCGACGACGGTCACTCTTGAGGGCAGGCGTGTCATCGGTGATGGTCATGCCGTTGGCCGCATACTGCCGCTCAGGTAACCAGAATGACCCATCTGGGAAGTGGGTAACCATGGTACCAAAAGAGACGGTCACCTTGGATATGTGCAGCCAGTCAATCCCTAGGATGATATCAGCCGCTTGTAAGGGAATGACCGTGGCGCGAATGGGCACGCTGGTGCCTTGTACGATAGGGGCCAAGTCCGCATAGCCCGGGGATGGCTGAGTGTAGCCATCCGAGTATCGCACGCGCCGAGCAATGGTATGGGGAGTCGGGGTTACTCCCAGGCGCTGCACTATGGCCTCACTGATGAAGGTGGTAGCCGCACCACTGTCAATGAGGACCTTGATGCCCTCCAAACAACGCCCAGAGCCCTGGGGGTCTGGTAGGCTTCCAGTGAAGAGGAGTAGTTGCCGCGGGCCTTCGCTAGGCTCCGCTTGCCATTCCTGGGTCTCTGTCACCACATTACATGGTAACAAAACTTGGGCGACTTGTGCATGGCCGGGTAAGGTGTCGCCCGGAGTGCCCTCCCGGCCTCTCAGTCCAACGCCTCTCCTGCAGGCCCCTCGTCCACCGGTGTGCCTCGCAGGTGGCCGGATGCGGCCGCGGAAGAGCCATCATCAGGCTCGGCCGCGTCTGCGGCATCCAGTTGGTTGAGGGCATGCCCAGCTTGCTGGTAGGCGCTTGGGGGCGCCTTGGGTTGTTGGTACAGCCGGGGCTGTTGGCGCGCTTGTTGCAAGCGTCGGGCACGCTCACCCGCACTGGGAGCTGTGCGCATATTTCGCGCCGGTGGTGGCCTCGAGGCCATTTGCGGGGAGGCCGCTTGGAAATTGTTGCGTTGCACAGGCGGGGCCTGGTCCAGCGGAGGGAGATCAGGGCACTCACGTTTGATGTGCCCCACGCGGTTGCAGTGGTAGCACTGAATCCGGGAAGTGTCCAAGGCATTAATGTCCAGGACCTCGCACTGTAGCTCATCCACCCACACGGGGGCGAATCCCAGCTCATTGAGTTCCAGTGCATTCACGCGGGGTTTTGGGGTCCGCTGCACCAAGGGAGCTATCTCCGCTAGGTAGGTCTTGATGTCCTGCAGGTTCCATTGAGCCCAGGAGAGGTGGGCGAATTTCCGCTTCACCTCATCCCGGAATTCGGGTTGCAAGCCCTCATAGAACCTTGCCAAGGCTTCTGGGCCCATCAGGTCATCAACCCGCCCAGCTAGAAGCTCGAACTTGGTCATATATTCCCGATAGCTCAGGTTCCCCTGCTTGAACGCCCCAAAAGCCTCCCGGTCCAGCTTGTCTTGGTCGGGTGGCAGGTACTTGGCCCGTGCTCGCCGAAATAATTCAGCCAAGCTGCTGGGGAAGCCATTGGCCAGGGCGCTTTCGCAATGGAGAGCTTGTCTCACATCGGGAGCCAGTGCCTCGCTGGACACCAGCTTGACCTTGATATCCTCGTCCAAGAGCTTGCGATTGTATGTCTCCCAGATGTCGATCTTCTGAGACACTGCAATCTCCCAAGCCTCAAACTCTTGGTACGAGCAGTCGGGTTTAAACTTGGGAATATCCGACAGCTTGGGCAACGGTGGTAGTCGCCCTGCATTGTGAGTATCATCGTCATGATGGCCCATGATACTCGCGGGTCTCCCGGGCCCGGCCACACCTTGCGAGGTGTGCCCACGCGGGTAACCTGCCGGGGGGCTGCACTCATCCTCACCCGGGTGCTCATACCCATGTGGGTAGTGGGCGCGGCTTGCATAATGATGGGCGGCGGTGGCCGCTGGGTGCTGCGCTCGTGGGTCACCCGGAGCCAGGCGGTCGTATGCTGAGTTGGGGAGGGGAATCGCCTCCCCTGCGACCCCGAAGGAAGACCGACCGGTCCGTGCGGTGCCCTGGCCCTGCCCAGCCATATTTGGCGAGGCATGGCCGAAGGGGCTAGCCCCAAGGGGTCCAGGCGCATGATAGGACGCCCGATTCGCAGCGCGGCGAGACCGCGATCGGCTATCATACAAGGGTGGCGCCGGGGCGCTGCTGGGCCAAGTGGCCAATGTAGGTTGCGGCAGCACCGTAGGCAGGGCCCCACTCCTACCGTAGTGCAGGGTAACATTATTCCCCTGCGCCCCCGCGCCGGCTCCTACACCAAGGGCCGGACCCGCCGACAATCCCGCGATGGATGTTCCACTTGGTGGTCCATTAAGGGGATTCACTACAGGGCTACCAGGTGGTGCACCGGCAGCCGCCGAGGAATTCCCTCCCAAACGTGGGGTTTGTGCTGGGGATGACCCCCTAGAGCCACGCTCACTACTCGGGCGTGAGTGATTTTGGGTAGCTCTCTCTGCCGCCTCGAGTGCTGCCACGAGGGAAGGGGCAGGAGAGAAGCGATGGGCCTCTCGTCGCCCTCGCTCAATACCGTCAGCCATCGCGTGGTGGCTGGTAAAGTGTGAACAATGTGCCTCTAGTCACCTTGGCGGGATGACAAATTAAGCACAAAAATACGTCAATTAAAGGACGTGAGATATTACTGCAGCTTGCCGGAGCTGACAGTATGTATCCCAGATATAGGGTGTGAGGCAATGGCCAAGACGCCAAACAATGCGTGAAATTGCAACCCACAAAGCGTTTCCGTTTAAAGCACGCAATATAAGGAGATTCGTTTCCGGACGAATCCCTTAGGTCAACCGGACAAGGCCAGGTTGGGGCATGCAAGAACCGCAATATGGGTAACGGGTATGGGCAGTTAGGATTGTGGGGATCCGACCCCCACAATGAATTACTGCAAGCGGAATTAGTAAGGGTTCCGGCCCTTATATAATTCCGTTGCTGATCCGGATCAGATTACAGAAAAACGGGACGGGATAGAGGCCACTAGGAAAGTTTCCTCCGAGTCCAGTTTAACACGTATGGCTATTTAAAATAGCGCCTTAAGGATTGAGAACGAATGCGAAAGACCTTTGACTTCCTATGCGTCACAGCGCACGATGGTGGCTTAAGAATACTCGTCACACAATACGAATAAGCTCAAACCCGGAAAACCGGTTTCGTATATTACAATGTTACCACACAGATTAAAACACTCAATGCGGGAAGACTTACACCCAGTAGGCGAGGGATTCACACTCGAGCCCACAGGAGATTTACACTCCAGGATTAAGCGATGGTAAATAATCTGTAGAGCAACGTGGTAAATTACGATACAAGGTCCGGACTGCTGGCATAGCTCGTGCCTTCCTATTTTGTCCCTTCGTCCCCGTTGGCGGCTGCGCCTGGCGCTGCCAACCAGGCATGACGTGAGGTCCGCGGGGACGGGCTTCTCGAACCGTCTAGAACACATTAAAGACCAGTACGGCTAGAGGCCTCCCCTGAGAAATATCCAAATGTCCGTAGGTACCATCATAACGCATGTGCAGTGCCACTTGGCTGTCCCGTAACTCCCGTTCAGGCGCTAGGTCTGCCTACGGCGCAAAGGCCAAGTTCGTCAGCAAAACTTCTACACTTACTTCCACACGGATTGCCTCGGCTGCCAACTACTATGGCCTCGGCACTGGCGCCGGATTACGGTCGGCGCCGATCGACCGGGACGGATAATTTATATTTACCACAAACGGCATGTTGCATCCGTGCAACATCAACCTCCCTTGCCGACGAGCTTAAGGACCAGCTCCTTACCCTCATGGGCCTGGTAGGTGAGGTAGAACTGCGTGGGTGCCACCGCCTTCCCCACTCACGGGACAAGGCGGCTCCCCCACCAGTCCTTCTCACCTTCCCCTCCCGTGAGGACAAGCAGCGGTTCCTCTCTCGTCGCAAGCGGTTGCACGACCTCACCTGGACGCTGGACGACGACCTGACCCCCGCTCAGCAGCAGCAGCGACGTGACCTGTGGCCTGAATACCTCCGCCACAAGCAGGACCCCCAGAAGCCCAAGGTGTACTGGCGGGGCGGGGACCTGATGATCAACCACAAGATGTGGACGCCCCCAGCGGGCTAGACTAGAATAGCCCTAGCTTGACTTCATTGGTAGTCACTGTTGCCATGGCAGCCATGCTTAGAATGTTTGCATGCCTAGCTGTGCCACCATACGTAGTCACGTGCACCGCTCACGCACGGTACACAACCAGCCACCGCCTTAGCTTAGTCTTTGTACAGCCATGCTACGTCATGGCCTCGATCAGATTACTTGCCCACGCTCCTTGCTATGATATGCTCACATGGGTCTTATTGCACCCACAGTTTGCCGGATCGTTAGCATGTCTTTTTTTTAGCTAGCGCGCCCGAATGCAGCTGTGGCATGCCTTTGGCATGAAGGAGACTGGGGGTCTCTGCCCTTTCTCCTGTTGTGCACACACAGGGATTAAAAGCACTTCGGTGCTCCGTGACTCCCCAACGGGAGCACGAGTTTAATTAATTAATTAATGCTCATCCAGGTGCTACGTCCTGAGGCTGCTAACATTAAAGTGGATACCAATGCTCAGGTCTCTGACATGGGATCTTGGTCAGCATACAGGAGAACTGCTGGTCGGTGAGCCAAGTTGCCCCTGGGTGTCTAGCTTTGTGTTGGGACACACGTGGAAAGGGCCTCAACATGCCTTAGGGGAAAATTAACAGTTGGTTAATAAACCCTAACTTTCCTGTGTTAATGGAAAACTGATGATACCCGATATGCACTGGCAGGTTGCCAGAAAATATAACCATTGGCAGCATTGCTCCTCATCCAAGCAGTGTTCATGGTATATTCTGCAATATCACTCCTGTATTTACAGTTTATCCATAATAGTGTTCCCCCATACTATGTACAAGACCTGCAGGGTCTTTTGCAAGGGGGTTCCTAATCCTGGATTCTCCAATGTGGTACGTTGGAGTGTTGCTGGGTCCAGAGTTCTGTGTCTGCAAGTGAACCTGAGATGCTGTCAGCTTCAGCTGCCCAGTGATACCTGTCGAGCTTGAAGGTGATGAACCAGAAATCCAGAAATCCAGATTTCCAGAATTCAAGAGTTCCAGAGTTCCAGAGATTCCAGTTTCCAGAGATGCAGACCAGTGTCCTGAGGGGGCTAATAATATTGTCAAGTGGATCCAGATTTTCCTGTTGAGTTCAGGCTGTCAGAGTGGCAGGAGGTAACTACCTGAGTGTTGCCAGGGCCGGGGATACATACATGGCTGAGTGCCAGATTTATATTGGTCTCCCGTTTTGGCATGCAGTTGCTTACATATATGGTTTCTTGTAGCAACCATGCTGCTTTGGGGAATTATTATGTCCTCAAAAAGAAAGAAAATGTTGGAACAGTGCAGCATGTTTAACCCCTAAATGGTCTGGCTGCCGATTTTCCGCCTAAAACTGAGTTACAGCCGACACGTCGGCCCCTTCTCGGGGGACCAAATGCCGCGAAAACTATTGAGAATTAGGAAACGTTTAGCTGAGAAGATCGAAAGTTTATAATTTTCCTCACAGCATGGTACTAGGGTTTGCATACTTCTGACAAAGTTATAGAGGTGTTCTGGCCGGTCAAAGTACAAGGGGTCAGGGTACTTTTTCACGTAGAACGTGCATTCCGGAAAACGACGACCTGGCCATGGCGGCTTGCGCCCACGCATGGAATTTACGTTTTCGTTCGAATTTTCTGACCAAACTCAGGAAATTGATTTTATACGTCCTAAAGATGATACAGGCCAATTTTTGGTTCGCGGGAATGCCATTTGATAGGTGTCGGCAGCGTTCTTGCTGGAAAAAACTGCGATCAGGCCGGACGATAGAAACGTTGACAGCAATAACTTTCCGGCGTATTTTAAAGGATATATCGGTTTCTTTGTACTTTTTATGATGATTTGTAGTCGTAAACGTGCAAGGGTGGCCAGAAATCGTCGAATCTAGCGACCATGCTGCACAACTTTGGTGTGCCGAAATGCGCCATTTTGCGGCCACCGCCTGGGCCAAGGTAATGCCAGCCATGCCAGGTAAAGCTGAGTTATCGTTTTCTTGTCGATGTTTGACGTTTATATATACGTTCTAGCTTGTGTAGCACCTTCTTTCTTCATTATTCATGCTCTTTCTTGACCATGGCCTGGCCCCTTCCTAAAACACCATTCTTAGATGCTTCCCTCAGTCAGTTGACCTGCCATAGTGTGATGGTGATAAGTTTTAGAGGCTGTATGGGTTTGAATACCTCCATATATGTTTGTTATACATTTCCCACACACATATTGCATGAGTGTGAGGCAGTTGGCTGGTCTCTGTGGCATCATCAAGCATGTACCCGGTGAGTAGAAGCTTCCCATTGTCAGCATGTGCCACCAGGTGTGCTGGCCATCACCTGGCAAGCTATAGCAGCTTAGGCCTAGTTTATCCTTGCTAGGGCAAGCTGAAATAGGCTTAAAATCACTAGTTTGTTGGTGGCTGCCTCCTAGAATGCATGCCTTGCGTAGGGTATCCGTACCACGTTACCTACGTGCATGGACAAGGTGGCACCTGCACATAGGTGCCATGTAAGGGCAGTGTGATGATGCAGTTATGTTTCCCCATCATTGTGGAAGGGAAATGTATTGTGTGGCATGGTTGGGGGACATTTTTAGTAGGTATTAGTAGGTAGTATGCCCACCCCTACCCCCTTGGTTGCTTTTTACCAACGGTACCCCTATGGGCTGTACTGGGTGTAACTGCTGGTATACCCACCCAAATGATGACCCCAATGGCTCAAACTGTTCAGCAACTAATTGTTTATCATCCCTGAAGTGGTAGGTGCCTAGCTCTTACAACATAATTCAAAATGCACATTCTACCAAAAATGAAAACGCTCGTCTTGACCCCCCTGACTTTGACGGCAGTTATACATGGGCTACCCTGCATATATGTAAGGTTGTGATATACCAACCCGAAGGGCAACTCATGGACATGCTTGGCCCCCAAGGACAGCCATTGGATATGGGTGGGTTGGATGGCATCTGGTTTGCAAAATTGTGAAGTTACAGCCGATGCATCGGCAGTATTTCTGCCCATTTAGGGGTTAAAGTTGGCTACCAGATGGAGAAGAAACCAGATTATATGTTTGAAGGGTTGGCACAAGCTTCCTGAAGAAAATTTCCAGTCTACAAGGTCCGGGACTATGGAGCCTGCAGAGGATGCTTCAAGAGCAATCTGAAACCTGCTGAATGCTGAAGGCCGACTGTGGAGGGTATATACAGATCAGCATCTGCATACGTGAGTTGCTGATGATGGATGTGTGATTCCAGTTAACCCTGTCCCTGGCCTGTGCATGTTCAGATTGATTGCTGTATGACAATCAGCATATGGAAGTTATGATGGTTCCCAGGTGTGTTGCTGTAAAACCATAGGATTTGGTTTCCTCCTAGTTTGGAGTTGGCTGGCCTGGAAGTTATGATTGATCCCAGATGTGATGCTGTGAAACCATATAGTTTGGTTGTCTCCTCATTATGGAGTTGGCTGGTCTTGGGATGATTTACTCTGTCCACGACTGTTTTGCTGTAAAACCTAGGATTTGGTTTCTCCCAGGGTGATATGGGAGTTGGCTGGTCTGAGGACATGTTTCAGGGACTGAAAAACCTTACTGATGTTTGACCTCGGGGTGTTACACTGTCAGATGTGATATGGATCTGTGCACGAGGTAGCCCAAGGTTGGCTCCACGGTGTGGTGCCTTATTCAGCCTGGGTGGGGTTTTCTTCTCAGTGCCTCTATCATCTGATGCTTATGTGTACCCTGCAATGATGGTTGCTTCATGGTTATCAGTATGGTTGTTCCTGAATGAGTTTCAGCCTGACATGTACAGTTTGTATGTGAGGGTTGATCTGTGCTCTGGATAAGGGCATATGTGGCAGGCTGAAGGACCTACGAGAGGGGATCTGGACAATCTAGCCTAAGAATAACATTACGTTGTTTGCTGGATTTGCTTCAGATATGTATCCCTTGGTCCTTGCCACTAGAGATGTTAGTGCTTATCACGACATGTCCCAAGTTGAGAGGCATGTGGGCGTGGTTTGTTAGCTGCCACCTGTGGGCCCTATCATTGATGATGCACAGCAGAATGCCTGATGAGGTGCTAAGGATGAGAAGCCTCGATCGTCATAGCCCAGTTGGTGGAGAGTACCCCTGATCTGATTTTGTCTGGGATTGAATTTGCCCAGCCTAACACCTTGGAGATCTTTGTTGACAGTTCCATGGATGCTCGCCAGGTCACTAAGGTCAGGGGGAGATCTGCTGCTCTGTTTGCTTTCTATCAGAGCAGGGCAAGTTTGTTCAGCTGGTACAGCAGACTGCAGAAGAGGGCCTGTATCAGTTCAGATGTGGCAGAATGCAGGGCCATATGTGAGGGGATCCAGTCCAGCTTGTACATAAAGGAGTTAATGCTGGATCGAACTGGCTTCAGTTACCCCTTGGTCCTTGCAGATGGAGACGTTGTTGCTAACAGACAGCACGGGTATGGTCCAGTTTGTTCACAAGCAGCTGGCCAGAAGCCGGGACCTGGATTATTTGTTGCTGAAGGAGTTGGCCAGTTTGGTTGACTTGAAGCATATCCCTGGCGAGGAGAACCCTGCTGATGCATTGACCAAGCTGCCACACAAGGCCCCAGCCCAGTACAATGTACTGAGGAAGCTCATGAATGCTGACTGTCAAGTCGGTCTATCTGTCTAAAAGCTGAGAGCTGGGTGTTTAAGTCTCTGGATATCAGGCTGGGAGCTTGATTGTACATAATCCTGAGCACACCTTGAGGGGTGAGACATGTCTCTGGTGTGGGAATGTCTGACATTGTCTCTGATGGAGAGATGTCTATCTGGGGTTTTCATCTCAGTCTGAGGTTTCCCCAGATCTGTGGTTTGTGGGCGGGGTTCGATTCCCTGGTGCCGTCTTAAGGCGGAGTTTCACGGACTGGCTGACCCATCCACCATGCTGGTGAGGTGGCGACAGGTCCCCTGATTTTCCACGGTTGGAATGAGTATAGGAGCTTGTGTTTTGCATGTGCTTCGCGTAGATGTTGTGTCTGGTTCGATAAGGGGCAGCAGACCGGCGCCGACTCCCGTCTGGGGGTCAGCAATGTTTTCTGATGAGCTGTTGTGGGTGATCTGTGGGGTTTCGCCTAAGGTCCTGAAGGTTGTACATACTTCTCAAGTTCTTAGCTGAACACCTATGGGCTGCCACAGTTGGCCAACCTCTTGTACATGGGTAACACAACGAGCCTCCCATGAAGGGATAGGGACTCATTGTAATTTGTTTGTGCTCCTGAACCAGTATGGGTGCTATGTACATATAATAAGGAATCCAAGCTGACTGTCATGCCCAGTGGGTTGTGACTTGAAGTCGGGGAGGATGTCCAGGAATCCAAGCTGACTGTCATGCCCAGTGGGTTGTGACTTGTAGTCGGGGAGGATGTCCAGTACCCATTGTGTGTGTTTGTATGTAGACTTGTGTGAGCTGCTACAGCTCAAGAAAAGAAAGGATTGGAGTTAACGCCAAGCGCATTGGCGTGATCCTGATTCGGCATATCTCTGCGATTCCAGCGGCACCGGAACGAGTTCATTCCGACAGGTATCAAGAAAGTTATGGTGTTCCGACTTCCCGGTCGCGCGCGAGCGCGAGCCGGCTGTTCTTCTAAGTCGTGCGTGAATATGTGCCGACGACATATGGGGTCGACAGTAATTCCTGGGCTGACAGGAATTAGGTGCTGAACCTACGACGGTATTGGATTAATACGTCGTACGCAGGAAATAGGAACCTTAACCTGTGGTCTGTTGGTACCGCAGGCTTAGTCCTGGATTATTGGGTGCAGACGCAATAATCATTGTGGACTGTACACTGTGGTCACTGTGCCTGTATGGCAGACCTACTGTATAGGATCTGGACGCTGCACAGGTTGTTAATACTGTACCGGGGGTGTTAATACTGAGCAGGCCTACGAGGCTGCTCAGGCCTAGCAAAGCACAGTGCACAAGTATATAAAGAATAGGCCAGTGCCAACTGGTGAGATCTCTTGCGAGCCCGCCTCACGTGTGTTGCCTTGACTTGGCAAACTCGTGTCTAAGCACTCACGTGCACGAGTGCTGTAAGCCTATATTTTTAACCAAGCTCCATTCCAACCATTCTCATGATGAATCTATCCGCGCGCATTGGAATCTATCTATCCCTACACATTGCGCTTTAACTGTCTTGGCTGGCCAAGCCGCTGTGGGCCGGCCAGACCGAGGGCGGTGTCTACCTGGCTGGTGCGAGCAAGATGTCCTACGAATGCTATCCTACGCTGTCTAATCTCGTCCGAAATGCGAGGCATGCCCTGGTACAAAGATTCTAAAGACCGATGCGTGTCAAACCCTACATTTGCAGGGCCTGACGGAGCATCCTGGTTACCGTGCCGTTTAGCTTGGCCGCCAGCGTGTCCGTGAGCGTCCATGCCTCGGCGCCATACGTGAGCACCGTGAGGACCAGGACCTTGAGGAGCATGCGCTTGCGGTGCTCGCCGAGGGCCTTCGAGTGCCAGTAGGTTTTTAGCAAACGATGCCGAGCCCAAGCCATGCAGGCCGATGCGGGTGTCCACATCGGCGGCGGTGTCAGGAAGCATGCTTCCCAGCAGTTTAAAGCGATCACGAAACGGGACCTCCGTCCCATCTAGCAGCCGGCGTGGTAGCGGCGGGCGACTGGAAGCCCCAATCACCATAGCCTCAGTTTTGACACTAATCTCCAACCCCACCGCCCGCGCCTCCAAGCCCAGACAGTCCAGCTAGCCAGGTCTGAATGTGCTCGGGGCGCGCGATGAGGGTGGTGTCATCCGCATAAATCAAGCCGGCCAGGCGGTAACCAGGTTTAACCCCGCCGTGTGCACTGTCGTTAAGGATGTCCAAGCCTGGCTCGAACCGCGGTAAAGCGCGCACGTGCCCGGCGCATGACGTGATCAACGACAATAATGAACAGATATGGGGACAGGACACAACCTTGCCACACCCCGTGGTGAAGGGGGAATTAATGGTGGGGTGGTGCCTTCCGCGCATATTATTTTTCTAATGAGATTAGCATAGTACTCCGTGGCATGCCTTTGCGCATGACACGCAAGTACTTACTTACTTACTTACTTCCGCGCAGTCCGCACTACTGCCCGTGTGAGCCCTCATACAGTCGGCGAATGGCAGCAATAAACGCAGGTGGCACTCGATCCAGAGCTAGGATGGCCCAAAGAGCCTCCCAGAGGACCGTGTCAAAGGCCTTGATATAGTCAACAAAAATGAAGACCAGCGGCAAACTGACAAGGGGAAGGCGACGCACCTCCTCCATCAACCGGCGCGCGACAAACACAGCCATGACAGTGTTACGACCACGTCGACGGAAACCCATCTGAGACTCACCCAGGTGTGGGTCCAGCGCGGCGCGGAGCCTGTGCAGCATCATGCGCATGAAGACCTTCAGCGCGGCGCTCTGGAGGCAGACACCCCGGTAGTTACCGGGGTCAGCAGCAGAGCCCTTCTTGTACAGCGGCATGACGCGGATGGCCGTCTGCCACTCAGCAGGCGGAGGCTCGTCAGAAAGCAGGACACGGTTGCAGAACGCCAGCAGAAGATCCCTAACCGCCGGATCAGGGGTCTTCAGCAGCTCAGCAGAAAGGTGGTCGGCACCGACCGCCGCATCGTACCGCAGGCGAGCAAGGGCGCCGTCCAGTTCCTTCAAAGTGAAGGGGGGGACGGCGTCGGCAGTGGCAAGGCAGCCCTCCTGCAAGGCGGGGACTTGGTAGTCCGCGGCCGAGGAGGGTGGCGCAGGCGGCGGCGGGGGTCCGGCAACACCGAGACGGGCGGCCGTCTTGGGGTGAAGCGGCGGGGGAGGGGTGCGAGCCCCACCTGTCAAGGAAACATTGTGGGCCAACCAGCGGTCAAGGCTTACTGGCGCCGTGCCGTCCCCGGTCCCCCGTGTGCTCCACCGGGGTGCGCTGCCGCCGGCCGCCGAGCCGGTCGAGGTGGTACCACATGTCCTAATTGCCCTGGTTGCGAGCTTGGCAGGCCTTGGCATCTGCGATGCACTGGGCCGCCTCTGCGTCCTGAGCATGGGCGTAGGCCTCCCCAAGGGCGGCCAGGAGCACCGGTTTCAGCAATGGGTCCCGGTTACGCTTGAGGCGGTGCCGGGCGGCCAAGACCTTGGGGTCCTGGCGGTAGAGCGGGCCGGGGCGGCGGCGGGGCATGACCGGCAGGTGCCGGGCCGCCAGCAGCGGGGCGCGGGCAGCAAAGCCCGCAAAAATGGCGGCGTTGGGAGCACCATTGTCCAGCTCGTCGACGTCCGCCCGGGCGTCCAGGGCCGACAGGTACTCCAGTCGGCACCGGTTCCGCTCGTGTTCGGCGTCCGTCCAGTCCTCAGGATCTCCCTTGACCGGACGTAGAGCAGACCAGTCAGGGCGGACCACTGGGGCGCGGCGCGCGGGGACGTGGAACCGGAGCCGAATGGTCGCACGCACCATGCACAGGCGGTGGTCAGAGCACACCGTGGGCGTGTCAAACACGCGGGTGTCCAGAACCGAAGTGCACCTGGGCTGCCGTACCACCACGTAGTCCAGACAGGCCTGTCGGCCGTTAGGGCCACGTACGGGTCGGAAAGTGACCAAACTTGTCCTGTGAGGGACGTTGGAAGTGGCAGTTGACAGCAACCATCCCGCTATCCCGCAAAAAGGCAGAAAACAGGGGAGTGTTGTCGTTAGCAGCAGTGTCAGCAGGCGCAAAGCGACTGCCAGCAGTGCCCACGGGGAGCGTGGCATTGGCGTCGAGCAGCATAATAACCAAAAAGTGGCGGGCCGGAGTGACCCCCTCAAGGCTATGCAATTAAGGAATCGAAGAACTCTTGGCGTTCCGACTCAGGTAGACCACTATGGGGTGCGTAGCCCACCCCCACCGTGAGGTGGTGCTTAGACCGCCCCTCGACGGAGGTGAAATGTGCTACCATAAGGCGTGGGGTGAGAAACTGCAGCGTGCTAGCTGAGGCTAGCAACTGCCAGCGGCGAGCACAAAAGACCAACACCACCTTGGCCTGGTGTGCCACTGCCAGCGAAATAAAACCGCCAGCCACCTGCAAGGCGGTTAGTGCTCACCGTGCCAAATGGCACCGTGCGACGGTGCTCCTGCACACCGAGAATAGATACACGATGTGCAATGCAAAATGCGACTAGCTCCTCTACCCGGTAGCTATGATCGTCATCTGCGAGCAATGTACGCGCATTAAAAGTCGCGAGGGCCAAGGATGCCTGCTGGCCCAACAGGGGAGAACGGCGATGGAGGATGGGGGTGGATGCGGCGGGGGGTGGGGGTGGGGGTGGAACGGGGGGGGGAAGAGAAGCGGAGGAAATAGTGCTTGGGGGGTTGCATGGCCGGGGGCCTATAATAGGCGTACATGTACAAGGCCACGGTGGCTAGGCCTTACTATTCTACACTACTACTAAGTACTGGCACTGAGCTGTATTACAGTGATGATTCATACGCCGTATTATACGCCGTATTTAGCGTATTATGCGCGATACGCAAGCGGCGCGTACGAAAATGGGGTACTTTCATACGCAACGCGTATTTTTGCGCATTTTTGCGTATTTTCGCGTATTTTTGGCATATTTTTGGCTTACGAGGTGGGTGCATTTGCTTGCCTAGACTGCGGCGCGCCGACCTGTAGTAGGAACAAATAATTGCGTGATGAGCTAGCTAGTGTATAGTGCACTAAAGCTAAAAGCGCGTTCATTGTGACTTGTGAACTGTGAAGGCGGGAAGGTGAAGGCGGGAAGGCTGAAGATTCATCATCAAGAGGGTGATAAGCAACAGTATATTTGGATCAAGAAGGTGATAAGGTGTGCCAGCAACGTCGTGGTCGTCTGGCACCTAGATCGTAGCATATCGACATCCAGGCATGGCTGACACGTGAGTCAATGGAACACGATGATGATGTGCGGCCCGATGAAGAAGAGGCCACATCCGAAACTGTCTGGACATACATTAGCAAAGAGCGCATCCTCAAGAATCGGCAGCAGACAAATAACTACTACATGGATGATGGAGTACTCCGTTACAGGCTGCTGGTCGAGCAGGCGGAGAAGGAAAGCAATACCAGGAAGAGGAAGGCGACTAGTGACGCCAAGAAGCAGGCTGATGTGCGGGCGGCACTTAAAGACAGGCTTGCAGACGTTGTAGAAACCGACGCCTTTAACTGGGTGTCCCCTCATGCCAGCAACACCTCGGGGCGCGCTGCTGGGGCGGCTGGGCCAAGCGGATCATCAAAGGGCCAATCCACCGACGGTAATTTGCCCGCACCTTATGGGCTCAGCAAAGAGCAGCTGGACGAGGAGCTGTGCGAGGCATTCATTCGCGCCTTTCAATGCCATCGACGCCCTTCAATGTCATCGACACCTCGGGGCAATGTATAGTGCATGCATATCTTGAGTTCTACAAATTTATTATCCTTTCCAGTGAGTTGTGCATTGATACTGGTATTGATACTTAGTTGCATGTTGTCTCGATTTTGAAGAGAAACTATCAAGTTAGACCGTTAGAAACTAAGCTTGTATTTAGGTAGTGGTGGCAATGCCAAAGGTCATGCTATATATGTCATGTATAGGCAAAAGGTATGGAAAAACACCAGCAGACTATGCTTGGTTGCTCAGAATGTTGAAAACCCCTCAAAATCATGCCAAAAAAGGGGTTTTCAACGGTTAGCGTACGATCAGCGTATAATACATTATACACCGCGTATTATACATTATACACCTGGGGCCGCGTACGACGCGTATCGCGTATGAATCATCACTGGCTGTATATTCCCCTAATTAGCTGGGGTATTGCACTGGTTGTATTGCACCCACAGTGTTGCGCCCCGGCACCATGCCGTGGAGAGAGCGCTCTGTGGCCTGCCCACCTGCGGCAGTGAGAGAAGCTAGGGCGCCCTCCCTCCTTCTCACTGTGTATATAGGGTTGAAGGTTCCTTTACTCTGTATTGGCACCCACGTGACGCAGTCACGTGCTTATTAATTAATTAATTAATTAGCTGGGGTGGCTGACGGTGCTGGGGCCGCTGCCCGCTGGGGTCGCTTGCTGCATGTAGGGCTTGTGGCCGACGTAGAGTGGTCGCCCCCGAGGGGCCCTTCCAGTACACCGGCTTCCCCGCCGCGGTCTGCCGGAGCTGGAGGTACTAAGGTCGGCCATAGCTCCTGTCGCCGTTGTTGCTGCGCCAGGGTCAAGTTGTCGTCCAAGGTGAAGTGAATTCTCTCGAGCCGCTTGCGGCGTCTGAGAAACGAATTATCTTGTCCGCCGGGTTCTCAAAGATGAGCAGATTCAAGCGGAGGCGCCCCCGCCTTACCCCGCGAGCGGGGAAGGCGGTGGGCCGGCTCCAGCTTGATCTTACCACAGAGGCCCATGCATGCAGTCAAGGATTTCGCTCTCAAGCGCCTGGGCAAGCTTCGAGAAGTTCTCACCTTCCACCATGTCGAAGTTCTTGACGACATCTGACATCAGTGTGGCTGCGCTAAGTTGGCTGGCGAGCTCGGCCTCCTCGCGGAGGTCGAGCATCTGCTGCTGGAGCTGTGCTGCGACCGCGGAGGTGGTGGATCGAGTAGTGGTGTGTTGCTTAACCCCTAAATGGGCAGAAATACTGCCGATGCATCGGCTGTAACTTCACAATTTTGCAAACCAGATGCCATCCAACCCACCCATATCCAATGGCTGTCCTTGGGGGCCAAGCATGTCCATGAGTTGCCCTTCGGGTTGGTATATCACAACCTTACATATATGCAGGGTAGGCCATGTATAACTGCCTTCAAAGTCAGGGGGGTCAAGACGAGCGTTTTCATTTTTGGTAGAATGTGCATTTTGAATTATGTTGTAAGAGCTAGGCACCTACCACTTCAGGGATGATAAAGAATTAGTTGCTGAACAGTTTGAGCCATTGGGGTCATCATTTGGGTGGGTATACCAGCAGTTACACCCAGTACAGCCCATAGGGGTGCCGTTGGTAAAAAGCAACCAAGGGGGTAGGAGTGGGCATACTACCTACTAATACCTACTAATATGGCCCCCAACCATGCCACACAATACATTTCCCTTCCACAATGATGGGGAAACATAACTGCATCATCATACTGCCCTTACATGGCACCTATGTGCAGGTGCCACCTTGTCCATGCACGTAGGTAACGCGGTGCGGATACCCTACGCAAGGCATGCATTCTAGGAGGCAGCCACCAACAAACTAGTGATTTTAAGCCTATTTCAGCTTGCCCTATCAAGGATAAACTAGGCCTAAGCTGCTATAGCTTGCCAGGTGATGGCCAGCACACCTGGTGGCACATGCTGACAATGGGAAGCTTCTACTCACCGGTTACATGCTTGATGATGCCACAGAGACCAGCCAACTGCCTCACACTCATGCAATATGTGTGTGGGAAAAATATAAGAAACATATATGGAGGTATTCAAACCCATACAGCCTCTAAAACTTATCACCATCACCCTGTGGCAGGTCAACTGACTGAGGGAAGCATCTAAGAAGGGTGTTTTAGAAAGGGGCCAGGCCAGGGTCAAGAAAGAGCATGAATAATGCAAAAAGAATGTGCTACACAAGCTAGAACGTATATATAAACGTCAAACATCGATAGGAAAACGATAACTCAGCTTTACCAGGCATGGATGGCGTTACCTTGGCCCAGGCGGTGGCCGCAAAATGGCGCATTTCGGCACACCAAAGTTGTGCAGCATGGTCGCTGGATTCGGCGATTTCTGGCCACCCTTGCACGTTTACGACTACTATGTATCATAAAAAGTACAAAGAAACCAATATATCCTTTAAAATACGCCGGAAAGTTATTGCTGTCAACGTTTCTATCGTCCGGCCTGATCGCAGTTTTTTCCAGCAAGAACGCGGCCGACACCTATCAAATGGCATTCCCGCGAACCAAAAATCGGCCTGTATCATCTTTAGGACGTATAAAATCAATTTACTGAGTTTGGTCAGAAAATTCGAACGAAAACGTAAATGCCATGCGTGGGCGCAAGCCGCCATGGCCAGGTCGTCGTTTTCCGGAATGCACGTTGTACGTGAAAAGTACCCTGACCCCTTGTACTTTGACCGGCCAGAACACCTCTATAACTTTGTCAGAAGTATGCAAACCCTAGTACCATGCTGTGAGGAAAATTATAAACTTTCGATCTTCTCAGCTAAACTTTTCCTAATTCTCAATAGTTTTCGCGGCATTTGGTCCCCCGAGAAGGGGCCGACGTGTCGGCTGTAACTCAGTTTTAGGCGGAAAATCGGCAGCCAGACCATTTAGGGGTTAAGCATGTCCGCCCATGCAGGTCTGCATGGGTTGGAGGGGCATGCGCATTGCCAGCCCCGGGCCAGCGGGGGCTCACTACATTTCGCCACCGCGGAAACCCAATTTATGCGAGAATGTGGTTCCGTCAATACGGCGGGGGTTACAAATTCAATTTCGAAGTTCGGCACCGTCGGATACCAGTAAAGCAACACTTGTTATCTAGAATCGCGCCATTTGGCATCAATTGGCCAGTTCTGAAAATTTGATGAAATCTCTAGTCCTTGGTCGAAGATTTCCCTCCGATTCCGATGACGAAATTTGAGTACGAATTTCTTAGTACAGTCCACCGTTTTGTTCAGTTCAGTATATTCCCACGCCGCTTGCTGACCTGACGGAGGCCGAATTCGTACTGAACACTAGCGCAAGTGCGCTCGATACTAAAAATTGCTACTTCCGAGATGTCTGACGGAATTTCTGCTAGGTCCATGCTTTGGTACTGGACGGATGCTGATATTCACTGTGGCTCTGTCCGAACGAGGAAAATTGTCAGAAATCTACTCTCGATACGAACGTAACGAAATTTCCAAGTATCTGACGCTCGGAGACCTGCCACCGTTTTCCCCTACTTGACCGACCCACATTCCCCGCTAAAAAAGGTGTCCTAGGCGGCGAAATGTAGTGGCTGGCTTGGCGTCAATGTCCTTGATCACCGCCTAGCGCTGGGCGGTGAGGCCTGTGGTGTTTTGCAGGCACTTGATGGCGATGGCGTTGCCCTGCATGGAGGCGCTTGTCGATGTCGCGGAGCTGGGCAGTGATGGAGTCGGTGGAGGCGGTGGGTGGGTGGGGGGTGGAGGCGAGCTACCTAGGAGGGTGGAGGTGGCGGTGGAGATGGCGGGGAGCTCAGCAGCCAGCGTGCCGGGCCCACAGCTTCCACATCTGCAGCGAGGGGAGTCACGTGCTGTGAGATGGCCCTTCTTGGAGGTGGAGGAGGTTCAATTAAGGTGGATTCTGTCAAAGGGGAGGGGTCCCGGAGGTCCACAGCAGAGCGCTGAAGGATGGAAAAGAGAGCGGCGAGCTGAAGGCGCGGGCGGGACCAGCCAGGCAGGTGGTCAGGTCCGCGGTGGGAAAACCGGCCGTCAACTCCACTGCGGAGGCGATAATGGTCGCGGAGACGCTGGCACAGGTCAAGGAGTGAGGCATACGACCCATAAAACACGAGCTCCAATATCCTGATGGGTGGCATGTCGAAATAGCCGGTGTTGACGTTGAAGGTGGAAAATAACTCGACAACGTCAAAGTCGTTCTCAGACCAGCTAGGTTTGGCTGGGCGGCTGCGTTTGGTTTCAGGCGATGCAGAAGGCGAGGCAGGTACGGCAGCCGCTCGTCATATATTGCGTAGTAGCTTCGGAAAATTATATCAGCGTGTGCGTACAGACCTTAGAAAGACGAAGCGATTGTGATATTCACAGCCGAATTTGGTGCCCAAACGTGAAAGTTATGAGCGCCGCCGTCAGCCATGGCTACCTCGTGGCTCGTGGCTTGTGGGCGCATGAATATACTTTGTCAAGATTTTAAGTGAGACAACTATTGTGGCAGCCGCAAGGATAGATGGCAAGTAGTGATGAAGGAGACCACCCGGGCAAGTCTGTGGGGGCTCCGCGTGTGACCGCGTATGGCATTCATAGCGATTCGGGCCGTGGTGCCCACAACCCTGTAACTAGGACCTAGATAGCTTACCTCATCCATTCCATGAGCCAGATGCCACGCTCTAGCTCTTGTATAGCTATGCTGATCTTCCCCCCCATGACAGGCTCCCCCTTAGCTGGGCATAGCTTGATAGATCATGGGGATGCAGGTGCCATGGTGCACCTAGAGCAAGTGTCGTTTACATTCCCACCCTTGCAGGAAGTAGCTTAGAATGTATTATAGGCCATATGCCCCTTCTCAAGGGCTATGTGCTATGTACATATACTCCCAACGGAGTTATGTTCCTAATTAATTTATTAATCCATTCCATCCCAGGTTCCCCTCCCACTGAGGACTTATGCTCACGTGACGCAGTCATGTGTCTATTAATTAATTAACTATTGTGTGCAGTGTGGCTGCAATCAGCCCTCGGTGGATGGCCTGCCAACGTACTGGCGGCCATTGAAGTTTGAGGATACGCACTCAGATCTACACAACCATATGATAGGTCACGTCAGTATCATGCGAGAATGACGGCCCGCGGCCGATGTATAGCACCAAGATCTGTTGGCATTATTTGTAAATTGTAGCTGCATCTAAGTTGGACAAGTGATAGCCAGTATAACACATCCGATAATGCCAGAATGCCATCATGGACACGGCGCGGGAGTCAGGCAGTCACAATTACCATTCGTTCCAACGTTCGGTTGGTACTACGTACAACCAAATAGCATCAACATTTCCAAACGAAATGCGTCACTATTTGCCGCTGCGGCACTTGGGGCACCGCTTGCAGCACGGAAACACCTCATGCTCCTGCAGCCTTAATGCCAAAGAAATTTGGTGGCACACATGCTTTGAACTTGGCAGCTTGCAAGGCCACCACACTCCCGCCTGGGAGCTCTACTCAGTTGGCCTTCTTGCCAGCCGCCTGGGCTTTCTTCCGGTATGTCTTCCTATGGAAGTTAACAAACAGAACCAGAAGTGTGAAGTTGAACACACAGTTCAGGGCCCAAGCCTTCATGCCGGAGCAGCCCTGCTGCCGTACGCCCTCGTCATCCCACGGCCAGAGCCCAAAGTGCATGAGGACGAGCGGGATGGAGAAGAGGAAGCTGGAGACAAACTGGATGATCTGGCCGTTGGTGACTGCAAACTTGAACGCGGGCACGTGGAGGCGGATGGATGTCAGGAAGTAGTACGCATACATGATGACGTGGATGCCCGTGTTGAATAGCAGGCCAACGGTGTGCAGCGACTGCGCGTGCTCCAGCCAGTAGTAGGACATGGGCACCACGGCCGCGTGATGCCATACCTGGGGGGGGCAAAGGGAATGCAATGCAACTGACTCAACTGGTTTGTTAGGCACGCTCAGAGCGGGTTTGTAAATGCATGATTGTCCGAGATAATGGCATTGCAGGTCACATGTAGCATACCGTGGTCATTGGGTCCCGTCATGGGGCACAACCCGTGTGATGAGTACGAGGTTATATGGAAACTAACTTTTGGCTCATGTGCCAAAAAGGATGGCATCTCACAATAAACCTAATTAAATGTTGATGATTCAGTGCTGGATAAGAAAAATCACAGCATCTTTACAGTTCTAATCGCGAGGGAGATGCAGATGGGTCAAAAGCATTGGTTAAAAGTAGCTGTAGAGAAGGCGTACAAGCTGGTAAGGGGAAACTTAGTGCTTTGTATAAAAATGCATAAGCACTTACATGGAGCAGCGTGAGAGGCTTTCCCTTCAAAATGAGAATGAGGGTATCGATCCACTCGTAATATTTGCTGATGTAGTAGGAGTACGCCCAGAAATAAAGACCGCCTCTCATCTTAGTGCCCGGAGGCAGGCATACAACAAAACGATATCCAGTGGAAGCGCCTATTGTCAAAACATGGTAAAGTGTGCCAGAGAACATGGCGAGGGACCAGAAGCATAAGACTAGGTTATGGACAGCCGGGAGCGGGCCCAAGGGCAGCTGTTTGCCTCGCAGCAGCGCACGTAAGCCGAGGACAACTGGTACGTAGGAAACAGACAACAAAAGCATCAGTCGGGCGTGGTCCTGACCACCAATCCACTCAAAAGCCTCAGTCCGCTCCATGAAGGCTGTCAATTGAGATTCAAGCCCGGACGGCATGTCTGGTAAAATTTGTAACATGTGTTATTCAGCTCGTCGTGATGGCATGACGGGAAGAAAAGCCAATCAGGCAAAGAGCAACTCTTTTAAGCCGAATCGCTGCTAAATGCAATGCAGGCGTTCAACTTTTACGTCTCTAGCACTTTTCGTGTTGATGGAATTTTTTCCTCCTGTTGATGGAAACACTGGCCAAGGCCGCAACGTTTACGAGGGGACCAGCTCTTGACTGCTGCCCGCCTGAGGCGCTTGGTGCATGGGTTTACGCTGTCCTCCGCAACCACGACCCTAATCCTCGGCAATGACACGTGGACGCGACTTCGGACGTGCTCCCCAGCTCACGTGCCACTTCACATGCCAGCCAAGGTCCCAAACCCATTTCATCGGGATCGATCCGGGCATCCAGCCCAACTGAAGCTCTCAAGTATTATGGCGCATTCATGGTACATTGTGAAAAAGCAATAAGGTAGGTCGGCAATGTCCACAAGGTAGGTAGCGGACGCTTGCACACTAGCCCTGCAAGCTACTCTGCCTCAATGCATACATCCTTTAATTTTTGCGTTTGCTGGACTAGCTCTGGACGAGCTGGCCAGCCTTAACCTGTCGTTCCATGTTTGAAGTCGTAAACGGGAGGTATAGTCTAGTTTTCAATGTTCATTTTGTTGTTGGTAACCTAGGCAGTCCATGATAAGAACGGATACGTGCAGAGCTGCAGGGGAACATGAAGGATTATTCATGTCCATGACGTAGCTGGCCGCGTATCTCGAGACCATAAGCTAGGCCGCTGCATACGTACTGGCCCCGGGATGGCTTGTGCGTTGCTCAGAACAAGCAAACGATTTCGCGCGGCAAGCAAGTGGCTGGTTCCAGTGCTCAATCCCATGGAAGCTCTTGGGGCGGCCAGTGCTCCCCGGATCCTGTCTCGTCCACGTGCTGCGAGCTGCGCCCCTGTCGCTCATTGCTGGCTGACTATGAACGTCGCACAGTGCGCGTGCTGCCTCTTGTGCGTGCATCGGGGTCATCGTCCGGATTCAACACGGCAGCCAGAGAAGATGTGTCGCACATGCCCCAGCTTGTGCGTTGTTAACACCGGGGCATGCCTGACAACCCCAGGGTGCACGTTTTGGGCACCCCCCTTGCAGAGTACGAGGGGGAGTCCTATGCTAGGCAGGTAGGTGGCTGCACTGACATGATCATAAAGGCTTATTTGGGTTGAATTGGCAGCTCGCTTGTTAAGCGCGAGCACGTGCTCGTACTTCACTGGCCACGGAGGTTAAGTATTGAAACTGGTGATACCATGCACCCACCCAGGCCACCTGTGTCTCTCATTCTGTGAGGCGTGCAATGTCACGCTAATATGTCATGAACATCGGCGGTGTGTGACTATTGTGTTTGGCACACGTGGCATGCACGGGCATCGGTATCAATAACCTTTTCCAATAGGCGGGCCGGCAGGGAGTAGCACGATGCTGTGTGCCGGCCGTTTCCCCCTCGTCATTTGGGAGAATGATTATCAGATAGCCCTGAGCACTGTGTAGATGGTTTTGCCCCGATGCAAGAGCCAAGATGTGCAACCAGCCCAGGGCGTATGTGTTAATGTGTATGCCAAAGATGTGCCATGCAGGATCGCTGCCCTTCAAAATGGCTACTGTATAGTTAATTGCAGGTTAGAAGCTCAAGGCATGGTTCCAGATGCGCTAAATAGCTGTAGCTGGGGTTAGATAGAATGTAAAAGCGTCTGGGCACCGGTTTGTTGCATCAGCTTAGCCCATGGGTTAGGCACCCTGACCAGCGTACGCCACTGGCCAGCTGTTGGTGTACCGTCGGTGCCATGTGACAGCTGGCCGGCGGGCCCGCTGGCCATGCATGCGGCTCAATAAGATGGCATTCCAAATTACAATATCAATATTTTAAACTCCATGTCTGTACTGGCGGCAGCTGGCGCCTGTCTCTTGCCCTCACTTGCACCACACCGCTGCATGATGTGTCATTCGATCCGCTGCACCTGGGCCGACTTTGTCGCGACCCATGCGGTCTAGATCCTTCCCAGGCCTGGTGGGCCGGCAGTGCATGATATCTTGCTGCATGTCGGTGTACATACTGTGTATTTTTGCACAAATTGCACAATTACAGACATCCTCCAGCCTAGCTATGCGTCTCGCCTAGCACTGCTTCAGTGTAATTGCTCACACGTGTCTCCGGGTAGCGATGCAATGCTCACACGGGTCATGTTGCACCCACAGGGGATGCCCCAGCTAGATCGATCGTTTCGACGGCCGGTCGATATCCGATTGTGAACCCTGTGGCATGCGGCCTGTGGCAGATGAGGGAAGGGGGGTCTCTGCCCCCCTGCCCGTTGTGCACATTCAGGGATTAAAAGCACTTCGGTGCTTCGCGACTCCCAAACAGGAGCACGTGCTTTTAATATTAATTAATTACTAGTCCGAAAAGTGTATGTGATCGCATACACTTTGACTTAACGTAATAAACCACGTAATTCCCGGAGCGCCGCGCCACCCGTGACGGAGGGAAGTTGTCCGGTGGGTCTGGGAACACTTAGGGACGAAGGTGATGCATAGGTTTGGGGGGGTTATTCGCCATAGCTTGGTAATTACAACGTGCATTGAGAAAGTATCACGTGACTTTGGCGGGAAATTTTCACTCGCGCGCGCGCGCAACGAGATATGGCTGCCAACGTGCCGTTATCAGGGAAATTTGCGTCTCGCGGCTAGAAACGGTTTAGAATGTTGCTCAGAATGATGATGCGTGATTTTCGTAGGTCAGGCATGGCCAGATTTTTAGGATTGGGAAAATACAGGTAGGAAAATACTGCCTTCTTGGTCGTCAGTGCCAGACAAGTCATCGCCTATCATATGTCGATTTTCTCCTTATGGCCGGGCAGTCTGCGCCAGCCCGAGCATCCAGGTTTGCTACGGGATGTCCCCTGCAGCATTTGCTGCGAATGCGGACGCATTTATAGGTCATCTTTGAACGAAACATCAACCTGGTAATCATAAAGGATGCATGCTTGACGCGGCTATGGCGGCCTATGCCCGTAGAGCCACGGTATCTGTGAGTTATGGTGGTCCCGGCCAGCGGACCCCGGGAAGGACATGAACGAGCTGGGTACGACAACGTATTTGCGTGTTGTTTGCAGCGGAATTCGTCTCCCATGCAATATATATGACGATTTTATCTTTGCATATTTCAGCAAGCTTTCATGCCTGTTGTAGAGAGTGGTTTCAGCCCTGAAAGTGCCCAGTTTATGGCATATCTTTGGAGTGTATCATTCCGTTAGTGCAGGTAGGCAACGTGTTTGTATTCCAGCACTTTTGGCAGCATTTTATAGCTTTTTATAATGCATTATTGTGTTGCATGTCATAGATAGCTGTTTACACGCGCGTAACCCACACACATATATGAGCACGTTATATAGAGGTAATGGGTTATCCGGGTGGTCTGACCCAAGGAAACCCCCATTGGACTATCCAACTAAGTTGTCCTATGTTGGTATTGAGGTTCCCTACCCTCCCTGGGAAAAAAGTGGGGGGTTAACTTTTCCTTGGGGAAAAAAGATCGTCTTTTGGCCAACTTTGACTAGAGCTATCATCCAAATGCTTTGATAAAGCCATGGTATTATTGCATATTCTGAAAGCCCTTGAAGTGTAGATACTCCTAGCATCTTGGTTGGGGGTATTTGGAGTTGTGGCCTGTGAGTTATGATTTTTTTCATTTTCAGGGGTATGAAAGTGCCAAAAATGGGTCAGCGGACTATGGGTTAAAATTAATTAAATGTACATTGTGTTGGCTTGATCCTTGCATGCCAGTGATAATTATTTCCTTATCATATAGTTATCTAACACGGAATAAGTTGCATGACGATCTCACCTCCGTAACTTATCTGATTCTTGAGCAATAAATACATAATTCAACACTAAGCCACTCTGGATCGACAAACAGACACCAGCCACAAGCCACGTAGTAGGCAAACAGTACATGCGAACATAGTTTTAATAGTGGGGGGTCCTGTGCCCCGTTTTTTCTGTACGCATTGATCATTGAATTAACAGAGATGAATGGTACAGGTCTACTCAAAAAGTCGGTCCCCCGTGACTAGCAAATGAGGGCGCATTTTAATTAATTAATAAATTAATTAATTAATAAGCACGTGACTGCGTCACGTGGGTCCCAATACAGAGTAAAGGAACCTTCAACCCTATATACACAGCAAGGAGGGAGGGCGCCCTAGCTTCTCTCACTGCCGCAATTAGTGGGCAGGCCACAGAGCGCTCTCTCCACAGCATGGTGCATCATGCCGGGGCGCAACACTGTGGGTGCAATACAACCAACTGGTGCCATAGGTAGGCTGACGCATAGCTTATGCTACAAATGTGAGGTGGGCTCAAGACGTTGGCTAATTAAAAGCTGATGACCACAAGGTGCCACAGCTATAATGGAAGGTACTACACCGCTGTGCGCTAATATCGTTTTAAGTGCTGTAATGCCTAAGCTATCCCATAATCGATTGCCCCCATCTAGACAACTGTTTAGAGGGCGCATGAATGAATGAATGAATGAATATTACTAGCTCGCCTTTGATCCTGACTTTAAATCGATGATGTAATTAATTAATCAGCACGTGACTGCGTGGGTGCCAATAAGGAACCTTCTTGACCCTTATACACAATGAGAAGCTATAGGAGGGGGGGCGCCCGACCTTCTTTCACTGCCAAGCAGGCCACAGAGCGCTCTCTCCACAAATGCAGGGTGCCGCCGGGGCGCAACACTGTGGGTGCAATACAACCTTTAAAAAAATTAAATTAAATTATAACATGCCTCCGTGGGGAGGTCATGTAGCACGTATTCCATGATGGATGGGGTGGAGGAAGCCGCGTGATCGAACTATACTAACTCTAAGCTATCTAGAAAATCCTAACTACACTACTCATCAAAACGCCTCCTCCGCTTGGGGGGAGGTGGCTTGCCCACAGGGTCGGGCGTGTGCGCCTTGACAATCTTCTTCCACCGCGTCTTGTCCTGCATGACAGTCCAAAGACGGGAGAGAGAGTGGATGCGGTGCTCAAACTGGGCTGGGACCACTAGGTCGTCCAGCAACATCTGAACGTAGTTCGTGACAGGTTTCCCAACCCGTTTATATTAATACAACCTTATGCAGTACCATACTGAGTTGGCTGACGCATATACTGAGTAGGCTGACATCAATTCATGCACGTGCATTGAATTGAATTGAATTGAATTGTAACATAACTCCGTTGGGAGTATATGTAGCACACAGCCCTTGAGAGGGGGGCATATGGCCTATCATACATCCTAAGCTACTTCCTGCAAGGGTGGGGATGTAAAGGACCCTTGCTCTAGGTGCACCAGGGCACTTGCATCCCATGATCTTCAAGCTATGCCCAGCGAAGGGGGAGCCTGTCATGGGGGGGAAGAGCAGCATAGCTATACAAAGAAGCTAGGGCATGGCGTCTCAGCAGAGAGTTACTCCCTGCATGGGCACAACATATAACTAAATAAAGCTAGGCATCATCTGGGGTGTGGCTCATCATAGGCACACATGTACATGATTAAGGAAAGCGCGTGGCTTAGCTAGGATAGTGCCTCTAGGAGGCGTACATGTACATGGCCACGGTCTATCTATTCTGCACTACTACTGCTGTATTCCCCTAAGCTGGGGCGTCTGGAGTCGCTGGGGCCGCGGGGGGGGGGGGTCGCCTGCCAGGGCTTGTGGCCGACGTAGATGGCCGCCCCCTTCCAGTACACCGGCTGGCCCGCCTTGGTCTGCCGGAGCTGGAGGTAGATCGGCCATAGCTCCCGTCGCCGTTGTTGCTGCGCCAGGGTCAGGTCGTCATCAAGGGTGAAGAGAGTCTTCTCGAGCCGCTTGCGGCGTCTGAGAAAAGAAATCTTGTCCGCCGGGGTCTTAAAGGTGAGAAGGAGCGGGGGCGGCCCTGCCTTACCCCGCGCGCGGGGAAGGCGGTGGGCGGCCAGCGCGATCTCACCGATAAGGCCCATGCGACCAAGGATTTCTCGCTCAAACGCACGCAAAAGCTTCTCGGAAGTCTCACCTTCCTCCATGGTGAAGTTCTTGACAATGACGTTGAGGCTGCGCTGGGCGAGCTCGGCCTCCTCGCGGAGGTCAAGCGTCTGCCGTTGGAGCTGGGCTGCGACGGCGGAGGTGGTGGAGGTGGTATGTTGCCCAGGTGGTGATGGGAGGAGCATCGCCGGCCAGGCCAGCCGGGGCTGGCTTGGCGGCAATGTCCTTCACCGCCTGGGCGGTGAGGCCTGCCGTGTTCTGCAGAACCTCGATAGCGATGGCGTTGTCCTTAAGACGCTGGTCGATGTCACGGAGCTGGGCGGTGATGGCGTCGGAGGTGGAGGTGGTGGCGGTGGAGGAGGCGAGGAGGGTGGAGGTGGCGGTGGAGATGGTGGAGGTGGCGGTGGAAAGGAGGGGAAGCTCGGCAGTCAGCGTGCCGCCGATGGCCGCCACATCTGCAGCAATGGGGTCCACGTGCTCCTCGAGGACCTCCTTAAGGAGTGAGCGGAGGGAGGATTCGGTTAAGGTGGTGGTGAGAGGCTTGGGGGGCCAAAGCTCCCCGATGGAGCGTCCAAGGAGGGAAAAGAGAGCGAATTGCTGGAGGAAGGGGCGGTGGAGGCTGGGAATGATGTCGAAAGAGGCGAGACGAACCCAGCGAGGGTCAAAGAGGCGACCTTGGTTGAAGAGCTGCTTGCATAGTGCAAGAAGCGAGGCGTGCGTTCCATAAAACACGCAGACCAGGATGCGTTCCGGGTTAAGCGTGTCAAGGAAGCCGGGCTGGCTGGCTTCGGCGACAAAGTCGAGCTCTGTCCAACTCGGCTCGGCAGAGCGACTGCGCTTGGGTTCAGGCGACGCTGCGGGCGAGGCGGGCTCAGCAGGCGGCTGGGCGACCACTAGAGCTTGGCTAGTGGCGCCGCTGCCTTCTGGGCCGGTTGGCGAAGCTGCAGCCGGGGCTGCAGACGTATTTTCATTGCTGAGCGCAGCCGCCAGGCTGCGTTGCGTCGAGAGGCGTTTGCTCATCGTATAGTGCGTTACAGCTTCGGCAAAATTATATCAGCATGTGCGTCTAAGAAAGACGAAGCGATTGTGATATTCACAGCTGAATTCGAATGCACGTGCATAACTGGCACAATGTGCGTTGCGTTGATCTTGAGTTGAGTTTATTCCCGCGCTGGTGGCCCCACAGGGTAATTAATAGTGGATCCGAATACTGGTCCTGCCTTACTATGGTAGTGGAACATGCAATGTGCGTGAGAAGCATGCATGCACGTGCATGCTCAGGGGCGTAGGTAGCTCCAACGGGGGGATGCTAGCGATTACATATGTTTATCAAACGCATGTGCGCAATTTGATCCAATAATCACTAGTTGGCTCAGTTTTAGCTGCCTCTTTTGACTGGTCGGTGAAAAAAATGGCTTTCTATTTCCAATTTCAAAGTTTCGCGCAAAGCTAGGCAAAAGGAAGGTTGCAGGTCCACGGAACAGTGGAAAGGCAACTGGTCAGCAAGGGTGCGGGATGCGACGCGGCGCTCAGTCCAGCAGGGGTTGGACGTTTCTAGACTGGCTGTGCGGTGGGCGGAATTCCCAGTCTGAAAAGCTAGCGGAATTTACATCTCTCGTTGTAACATGGAAAAGGGCTCGCCCGGTATACGGGACGCGGCACGACGTTGTAAAATGGCTCGCGGAAAAGGAACCGAGGTGATTTGGCGCCGCGTCGGTCGTGACGTTGTTTGCTCCGTTGGATCTGCATCTACGGCGTTCGTCCAGCCGGTTGTTTCGAAACACGGTCGATGAGAATTGACAGCTAGAAGTCGAGTACATAAGTGATCCTTTTCTTTGATACAGCGGTGAAAATCTAAGTCAGACCCTTAGGCTGTCCGAATTGCAACTGAAATTGAAATTGAAGTATCGAAATGGACATTAATGAAAATTGAATTGAATTTGGTCTAGGCGACCGTGAAAAAATAGTA
>RPFO01000500.1:220198-247698 GCA_009746045.1 Mesostigma viride
CCTCGCTTGGGCAGTGCTCACAACTAGGGTTCGGGACGGTACCCGAAATTGGTCACCCGGTACCTGTGACGGACGCCCGGTACCGGGACCCGCAGGAAAGCCCAAGCGCACAGAACAACCCAAGTCAGCCGGCGGAGAGCGGTTACAAATGCCAGAATGATGAGTCATGCCAGGAAATGCAGCAGCTTTTGCTTCGTGGCTAGTAGACTACAAGCCAAGAAAACTTACTTGAGCATAGTAAGTGGCGACTCGGGCGACTCGGCACTCGGCACTCAGTCACTCTCGAGACGGTCAATCTCCGCCTGCAGGGCCGCCGGGCTGGGCACCGATACCGGGTACCGGGTGTGACCGGATATCCAATTGATGGCCCACCCGGTACCGGTACCCAGTCCTCGATGCCCGACCCAGTACCGGTCTCGTTACTAACGATACCGGGTACCGGTACCGGTTATTTCCGGTAGTACCGGGTACCGTCCCGAACCCTACTCACAACCCAGCCTGTAACCACCCCCATTTGCTCCAACTTTGCCCGGCCAAGCGTCTCCACCTCCCCTGGATGCCGCGCACACGTGCCGCGCACCAAGCACGCGTGGGCAGCGCGGCGGTCCCCGGGGACTCAAGTGCTGGCCGCCCACCCCCAACCACCACCTGATTGGACAACCACCCACCTGCAATGGTGTCACCAACGCAGGTATTCGTGCCACCCACTTTCACCCAGTACTGAGCAACTAAACCCACCCCGCCCCACCCACCTGCATAGATGCCCCACCCAGTAGGCACGCCACCCACCTGCATCGTTCCCAGCTCGGCGGCGATTGAGCTGCCGACGCGCCCCGCGACAATGATGGCGGTGATGACGGGCGACAGCTCACGCGACATGGCCAGCGCCAGCACGCCGCCCACCGAGCGGGTAAGGCCCAGACGTGCAAACTCACGCACAAACTGCAGGGGCGAGGGGAGGGGGGCGGGGGGGCATGTGGCGCAAGTGCAGCACGCGTAAGGGTGAAACAGTTTCTGCTTGCATGCTGACAAGCCCCGCCCCAGCGAACCTTATGGAGGCGCATGGCTTGGCGCATGGGGAGGCGCATGGGGAGGTGCATGGGGAGGTGCATGGGGAGGTGCATGGGGAGGTGCATGGGGAGGTGCATGGGGAGGTGCATGGGGAGGCGCACGGGGAGGCGCATGGGTATATTACTACATTATGGAGGGTACATGTGGCGGCCCGGGCAGAGAGAGCCGAGGGGGCGTGCGTCGGGAGACATGCGTGCGTGGGCGCCCAAACTATTCAGACATTTGCTGTCACGGGCCATATGGGGCGTATACAGCTCATGTCCTTACACCTATATAAAGAGGACTTGGTGACCATTTGTCGCCTAATTCAAGTGAATTGTGGCTGAAAAAATCAGCGAATCGTGGCTAAACAATTCGCCATTCGGGCGTACTCAGGAGATCGACGGACGAATCCCAGATACAGTACGCGCGAAGCGCCAAGTGAGCGGCCGCTGCAGCGGCCTCCTCTCTGGAGCGCAGCGAAGGAGCATGTTACTACTAGGAAAAAGGGACGGAAGGAATTTCAGGCGACGGGCGACGGACAAACGCAACTACCTCTAGAGAAACGGGCAATTTCTGCGAGGGACGGAAGGAATTTCAGCGGCGACGGGCGGCGGGCCACTAGCCACGGGCCACTAGCCACGGGCAATTTCAGCAAGGGACGAAAGTTGTTGTTGTTGTTGCCCACGCCGCACATGGGCAGGGAGGAAAGTAATGACGGGCGACGGGCCACTACTTCAGCACCGGGCAAGTAGCAAGTAGCCACGGGCCACGGGCAAAAAAATTCAGCCACGGAGGGACAAAAGGAGTTTCAACGGGCCACAACTCGCACTAGCCACTAGGGACACTGTAGGGTTGGGTCGGTTACCGGGGAGTAACCGAGGGGTCGGTTACCGGAACCAGTTACCGGTAGTACCGATACCGGCAACGGACGACCTCCCTGGTAACCGGTACCGGTACCGGTACCGAAGGCTAAGCGACCTCGGTTACCTCTCGGTTACCATTACTTCGGCACTGCGCCAAGTGCCAACAGCCAGCCCGGCAAGGATTTCGTCAGTCTTTCAGATAGCAACATGGTAACGGTAACCGGTAACCGATGGTAACGAGTAATACTAGCACTGGACTTAGCCTTCAGTTCATGCCATGGGGTACCGGTACCGGTAACCGACGGTAACCAGTTCCGGTACCGATTGCCTCGCCCGGTAACCGATACCGGTACCGGTAGCCGAGGGCAAGTACCCGTTCCGGTACCGATGGGCTAGGACCGGTAACCGACCCAACTGAGCTAGCCAGTAGCCACCGGGCCAATAACCAGTACCGGGCCACGGGCGACGCGACGGGCCACGGGCACCGGGCCACTGGCACCGGGCCACCGGAATTTAGATTCTGCACAGCCAGACTTCAATAGGATTCTCCATTCGTCTAGTGGAGTCCAAAATATCTGGGGGCTTGGCCCCGCCGGGTCTACGTGTGGTAGTATAAAGTACACCAGGCAAGGGATCTATGTTCCTGTGCGCCACAGCAGATGTGCGGCTGCGAGCGTGTGAGAGGCTAGCACAAGCTAGGCAAAAGCACAGCAGGGCACTGACATGGAAGCTCCTCACGGACTACACATTCCTTTTAATGGCTATCTCATGGCTAACTCGGCGGCTGGATTGTGCGCCCCCAGGCACGCAGCGCTCAATGCCGCTGCACTGCCGCCCAGCGCATCATGCACCAAGACGGAGCGATGCAGAGATGCGCATCTGTGGCATGTGTGCTTCAGACGAGCGCCCCAAGACCATGTACATGCATGTGTGCCTACGATCAGGAGGGCGTGCACGTACAAACATATACGTGCCCACACCCTACGTTCCTGGCACGCACCCCCTGCCCGCCCTCGCCCCCCCCAAACACACACACGGAGCACACAGAGGGCACAGCATGGAGAGGCATCGTGGGAAGCAGGGAAAACAACTCGGCCAGCCGTGCAAACAGTCGAAAAAAGTAAACAAGCCTGCGCACGGTGGGATAAACCCTGCACTTTAGACCCTAATTGTGGCGCCACCTTCTTACAGTTTAGAGAAGATGTGGGTGAAAGCAAGCGCGGGTGGCGCGGAGCTGCATTGCTTACCTGTATGGTAAACACCATGCCCACGAAGGATGCCGTCAACAGGCACACCCCGAGAGAGTCGGGGCCCATTCTCGCTATCTCGTTGAGAGTGTTGCGCCAGTGCACACGGCCTTGCAGCGTGCGAATCACCACCTGTCCTGCAAGGATGAAAGCTGCCAAGCCACGCCAGAGATACTTAGGTGGCTTCCAGTCCGATATAAATTGAAGCAGCGCGCTCTTGCGTTCCGCCTCGTCAGCGGCCTTTGCGGCCTCGGCGTCGATGAGCTCCTCCCCGCCAGGCAGGTTGAACGGACTCGCATACGCGTCATCATCACCCACGCCGGCAGCAGAGCAGCGAATAACGATCCCCGGACGTTGCCGGACCCGACCAGATCTGTAATTCAAAGGTGTGGCCAGTACGCGTTGATGGTGTCTGCCACGCCGGTAGAATGGCCGAATGTGCGACAAGGGCGCCATGGCTGTTGAGCTCGGCCGCAAAAGACCGGCTCTCTCCAAACTGGGAGTCCCATGGGCACTCCCTCCGCAAATTGCGGTTGCTGCCACGCTACTAGCGACGCAGTGAAGCATCCTTGCTTCTTTGGCTGTTTTATATCATCACTGCCAACGCATCGACAACATGCAAGCAGTTACTACCAAATGCTAATTTAATTGCAGTACTCCATTTTTATCACTCCTTGTTGTGTGATAAGCAGAGGGTGATAGCCCGGAAAAAAACTAAACTACAGCAGTATGGTAACTGAGATGTGCTGAATGACATGCAGAACTACGTCTTGTGCACAACTGGCCGGCATAGCTCGTCAATCGTCATGGTCTGTATCCTTAAAATTGTTTGTCGCAACGTAAGATATGATGTGGCGCCACGTCAAGCTTGGCTCGCTTCTGTCATCCGCGAATCCGCGTACGGTTCCAGCGCCTCAGGCAACTCCGGACGGAGGTACGAAGGTATAAAAGCGTAGACATATACCGCGTAGGCGTTTATTGTATGTCAGTTGTTTCCAAAAACCCGTTGTTGTTGTTGTTGTCAGCCAGTCCAAGGCCAGTCAATACGGGATTTAACTTAGGGCCCCTAGCCTTTAACTAAGGGGGCCGCGAGTGGATCCCAACCCTGACCAAATCTCTGCTGCCCATGTGCAAAAACAACAACAACAACAACATGTACGTAACAACAACGTGTACGTATTGTATGTAACGTTGATCATGGTAGACCAAAATGATCCGTATATTCTGGCCTGCGGAAAGTACGGTTTTACACTTGTGACTGCACCCTCGGAGACCTGCCAGTGAATTCCCTCAGGCACCACGATCCTGTCAGGATCAACATTATTCCGAGTTGGCAATTACGAGTACACCCCCCCCCCACGTTTAAGATTGGGGTCCGACCAATCCAGGGCTCATGATCTTAAAGAATCTTACTACTGTGATTCGATTCTACTAAGTTCTACAACATTCTACTACAATTATACTACAATTAGAGGTCAAATCCAGGGGCTCATGATCTTAAACCTGAGAATCTGAAACGTGTGGGGGGGGGTGTACTCGTGTACTGCGGGAGCCGAGGGCGTGCCAGGTTGCCAGCGTGTCTTCAGTGTTTCCGGGTAAATGGGTATTTTTATTAACCAATAGGAATATCATTAGGTGAAGAGGTACCACGTATCGACCAGCGTCTTCAGTGTTTCACCTTGTGCATCGCGTAAATTGTGCTTGCATTTTGCCACGGTACGTACAGGCAGTAAACGAAGCGTCTACGTGGCGATACTGAGGCGCCTTGAATTAAAGTGGCATGACCGCTTGCAACCACCATTGCCTCCCAACGCTAATTCCCCCGCGAGCAAAGCCGCGGGCAGCTGTGGTCCGATCTCGCTTCGCTCTAGACGTCCTCGTGCTTACGCGAGCCGGATGTCGGGGGTTTTATGTCTTGCCGTCGCTTTGCTTAGACAGTATTTATTAGAGAATGGATGGAGCCCCACTCCTTGTGGAAGCAATCTCCGGAAGCTCAGTTTCCACAACCGCAGTGGACAGTAGAGATATACCAACCATCCATCCTTTGGATCCTCTGGGCAGAGATGAAGTTGCTTTGTCTATCGTGGAGGTCCTGGCCAACCTTCAGCAGTACCATGGCGCCAAGCGAGAGGTTTGTTTTTTTAATTCGAAACGTGGACTTTTCATTGGAAATACGTATTTATATTTACGCTGGTAAAACTCCGTAACCCATGTAACTCATATGACAGTTGGTTTATTCTATTCTGCCCAGCGAGCACTCCTTGATCTGAAGCTAAAACAGGACTCGTTAATTTTGGTTTTGCAGCAGTTAACTGGTTTTCTTGTTCACGCCAGTCAGCGTTGGTCGCTGCTGCTTTCTATTTTTAGGTTCCATCACTGTGTAAACATTTCTTTCGTTATCTTGCGGAGCGTTGCTAGCCTGCCCAACGTGGACCTTTTGGCCTTGGATCGGAGCATGGGAGCCGAGAGTCTACCTGTCTGGCGTTGCCAACCTGTGACCTGTGTTGGCACTAAGCTTGCAAGCTGTGGCCTATTCTAGTTTCAAGGTTGCAAACTGTGGCTTTCCAGGCTTGTCTGTTGATTGCCCTAACAACATGCATGCCCTGCCCCTTCCTGTTCGCAGGACGTCGCATTTGTGGAGTGCACCCTGCATGAGCCAAGCAAGCAGCAGCTGGCCGCCCTCGAGCTGCGCGGCTGGTGCCGCTGTTCCGAAGACAGCCGCGCGCCGTCACCAGTGTCAGCGGCGGAGCGCTATGGCTCCCCGGCGGATGGCTGCGGGCGTAGCGGCGGGCATGGCAGTGCCTCTGAGGATGCCAGTGCGCAGCCAGGTGGGAGGGGGGGGGGAGAGGGTCATGCGCGTGGGCAACGGCGCGCTGATGTTAGGCTGGGGCTAGACACTCGACTTGAACTGTTGTGTGGACGCGGGGAGGCACCGGGCCATGGGTGGATGGCCTACGTGTCATAACAGACCATTGGCATGAATTTCCTGTTGTGCCAGCTGCGCTGTCCCACTATTCACCGCTTTATGTGTCCGCCGCTTTATGTGCGGCTCCGCTGCTTGATTATGTACCGTTCCACTGCCTCGTTTGGTAATTCTTGGTGCCCCGTCTCATATTATTCTGGCCAAGCGCCTGTGCTTGTTTATTGTTACGTGCACATGCCACCAGTGATTTGGGGTTATGCCCACAGAGGATGCGCTTCCCTTTTTGTGCGTAGAGCACGCGTGGCAGCTAGGCCTGGTCGTTGCCTGCTGGCAGCTGCTGTCCCTCCCAACCTCCCACCGTGCATCATCCCAGGCACTGCCTGTACTTGGCCAGCCACCAGGCACCAGCTTGATGGTCAGCGGCTAGCCGGATTGTTGTCGTTGATGACAGCTGGCGTTCCACGTGCCGCACATCCTTTGGTCCCACGCATGATGGTTACAACCTGCGCGCCTGGTCTGTCCTTTGACGTTTTTAACCTGTACCGGATGACGTTGGTTCCGCCGGTGCGCCGCAAACCCGTGACAGCAGGCTGCTCCGCCGCACCCTGCAGGGTGAGCCAGGTGTCGCCCCCACCGCTCGCCCTGTCCACCATGACCACGTGCGCATGTGGAGGCGTGGTGAACATCCCCCGCGTCGCCTTTGTGGTGACGTACAACAGGTAGGGACACCGCTGGTGGGCCGGTGTTGATCACCGAGACAACCTTGTGTTTGCCTGTGGGCTTGTCTGCTGCTGGTTCCTGCAGGTGTGTGTTGCATGTGGGCATTTACGTCTGTTGTTTGGCATGCTGCCTGTTTGTTCGAGCGCGGTCGGGTCATGCTGGGTGGTCATTGCGGCCCTGTTGTCACTTGTATCGCCGGTCATGCTTGTTGCAGGGCCACCAACACCACGTGCGAGCACAAAGTGGTGCTGCCTGCCCGCACCCGTCGCGCCGACACCGCCTCGAGCCACCCGACCTGCCAGCTGGTGCAGCCAGGGGCCGCTGACGCCATATTCACAGTGCACGCGGGGGATTCCGGTGGAGCGAACCGCACCATTGCTGACACCTGCAACGATGCCCCTGCATGCGGCACCCGACCAGCGGGCACGTGCGCGGGTGACCCAACCACCTACCCTGCGGCCGAAGGCTCGGGTGGCAGCATGGGTGGCTGCCAACCCGCTGGCCACGGCAGTCATGGGACCATCGCCGCGGTCGTAGTGGCAGAGCGTGTGCCGGCACGTGTCGCTGGGCGTGTGGAGACGCGGGTGGTGGAGGGGGTGCAACCATCCTTGGTGAGGGGGCAGGTGCAGCCATCCATGGTTAGGGGGGGGGTGCAGCCATCCATGGTGAGGGGGCAGGTGCAGCCATCCATGGTGAGGGGGCAGGTGCAGCCATCGATGGTGAGGGGGCAGGTGCAGCCATCGATGGTGAGGGGGCAGGTGCAGCCATCCTTGGTGAGGGGGCAGGTGCAGCCATCCATGGTGAGGGGGCAGGTGCAACCATCCATGGTGAGGGGGCAGGTGCAACCATCCATGGTGAGGGGGCAGGTGCAACCATCCATGGTGAGGGGGCAGGTGCAACCATCCATGGTGAGGGGGCAGGTGCAGCCATCCATGGTGAGGGGGCAGGTGCAACCATCGATGGTGAGGGGGCAGGTGCAGCCATCGATGGTGAGGGGGCAGGTGCAACCATCCATGGTGAGGGGGCAGGTGCAGCCATCCATGGTGAGGGGGCAGGTGCAGCCATCCATGGTGAGGGGGCAGGTGCAACCATCCATGGTGAGGGGGCAGGTGCAGCCATCCATGGTGAGGGGGCAGGTGCAACCATCCATGGTGAGGGGGCAGGTGCAGCCATCCATGGTGAGGGGGCAGGTGCAACCATCCATGGTTAGGGGGCAGGTGCAACCATCCATGGTGAGGGGGCAGGTGCAACCATCCATGGTGAGGGGGCAGGTGCAGCCATCCATGGTGAGGGGGCAGGTGCAACCATCCATGGTGAGGGGGCAGGTGCAGCCATCCATGGTGAGGGGGCAGGTGCAGCCATCCATGGTGAGGGGGCAGGTGCAGCCATCGATGGTGAGGGGGCAGGTGCAGCCATCCATGGTGAGGGGGCAGGTGCAACCATCCATGGTGAGGGGGCAGGTGCAACCATCCATGGTGAGGGGGCAGGTGCAACCATCCATGGTGAGGGGGCAGGTGCAACCATCCATGGTGAGGGGGCAGGTGCAACCATCCATGGTGAGGGGGCAGGTGCAGCCATCCATGGTGAGGGGGCAGGTGCAACCATCCATGGTGAGGGGGCAGGTGCAACCATCCATGGTGAGGGGGCAGGTGCAACCATCCATGGTGAGGGGGCAGGTGCAACCATCCATGGTGAGGGGGCAGGTGCAACCATCCATGGTGAGGGGGCAGGTGCAACCATCCATGGTGAGGGGGCAGGTGCAGCCATCGATGGTGAGGGGGCAGGTGCAACCATCCATGGTGAGGGGGCAGGTGCAACCATCCATGGTGAGGGGGCAGGTGCAGCCATCCATGGTGAGGGGGCAGGTGCAACCATCCATGGTGAGGGGGCAGGTGCAACCATCCATGGTGAGGGGGCAGGTGCAACCATCCATGGTGAGGGGGCAGGTGCAACCATCCATGGTGAGGGGGCAGGTGCAACCATCCATGGTGAGGGGGCAGGTGCAGCCATCGATGGTGAGGGGGCAGGTGCAGCCATCGATGGTGAGGGGGCAGGTGCAACCATCCATGGTGAGGGGGCAGGTGCAACCATCCATGGTGAGGGGGCAGGTGCAACCATCCATGGTGAGGGGGCAGGTGCAGCCATCCATGGTGAGGGGGCAGGGCGGCCAAGGGAGGATGGCTTGGCTGTCGCGTAGAGCGGGGTCGAATGATGATGGGGTCGATTAACTTGCTGCAGGCATGGGCACTGGCGGGTGGTGATAAGAAGGGGATGTGGCGGGTTGCAGTAACAATGGGAGGTGGCGGATAGCGGTAACAAGGGGAGAAGAGGGATGGACGCGGCGACTCCTCCCATTTGTTTGCGTCATGAGCCCAGTCACACACGGGGGGTTGCCTTGTGCCATCACGCGGTGGGGGCGTTGCCTTGTGGCATCCCACACGGAGGGTTGCCCCTGTTTTGTGCCAAGCGTGACGAACGCTAGGTGCCTCGCTAGGGCACGCGCGTGCCGAGTGGCATGTGCACGCTAGGGGCTATCCATTGGTTTTCGACCACTGCCTGCTCGACGGTTGTTGATGTTGGCTCATGGCTCAGGGTGTTCCCCATGGTCTACTCTTGCCCAAGTGTTTGCCACCCGGGTGTTCCTCATGGTCTACTCTTGCCAAGTGTTTGCCACCCGTTTGACGGTTCTGGCTCTTGGCATGGTCTTGGCACGATGCATGTGGGTGCTGCGCCTTGGCATCCGTCCCACCTTGCGCGCAGGACGGCTGGGAGTACCGCATGGCCGAGGCAGCGGTGCTGGCGTACGCACCCTTTCAGGAGGCCATGCGGCGCAGGGGGGTCGAGGACCTGTCACTGGTCATGGTGGATCCGTGGTGAGGGGGGGGGGGGGGGGTCCAGGACCTGTCACTGGTCATGGTGGATGCGCGGTGAGGGGGGGGGGGGGGGGTCCAGGAATCGTCACTGGTCATGGTGGATGCGCGGTGAGCGGTGTGTGTGGGGTGGGTGGAGGACCTGTCACTGGTCATGGTGGATGCGTGGTGAGCGGTGTGTGTGGGGTGGGTGGAGGACCTGTCGCTGGTCATGGTGGATGCGTGGTGAGCGGTGTGTGTGGGCTGTGTGGAGGACCTGTCGCTTGTCATGGTGGATGCGTGGTGAGGGGAGGGTGGGGGGGGGGGTCGGGTTAGGCACGTGGGGGGTGGGGTGGGGGGTTGGGGATTAGGCCCATGGTGGGGGCGGGGGGGTAAGGTTATAACCCCCCGGTGAGGAAAGGTGGTAAGGGCAGACCCGGGGTGAGTGAAGCGTGGGTTGGTGGGGTGGGGTGTCGAGTGGCGGGAAGGAGGGCGTGGGTGGTTATAGAATGCAAGAGAGGTGGCATACGACTGCCCTGTTGTGCTTGTTTACACCTCACCGAGCTTCCGTCAGCTGTGACAGCCCAGACGTTTGCTGGATTGCTGGCCAGGCTAGCCGTTAGGCACTGTGCCGATGAGATAGCTGGTTCAGCTGATCAGACACACTGTGATCTATTCGTGCTGGCCAAGCTTTTAGTCCGAATTGGTAGAGACTACAACATTTTGCATATTTTTTGTTGTGATGTCCCTCGCGGCTTCGCAAACATCGGCCACTTGCACCTGCCTGACTTCCTACCTGATCATGGCCTGTCCCCATGTGTTGCTGCGTGGATGCTGGTGCCTGCAGGTGCGTGGGCTATTTTGGACCCGAACACGACCCCAAGCGGCGCCTGGCACGGTAGGCACCTGTGGCACCTCTGGAGCTGCACCATGGGAAAGAGGTGTCGTAGAAGTGGTAGCGGGGGGAGGGTTGTAGATGGGGCAGCGCCTTAGCCCTGAGGGCATTTGGTAGCTTCTAAAAGAAACTCTTCCTGGGCCCAGCGGTCGACTGGCTGTTGGCAAGAGACTTCGTCGGCTGGGCGTGCAGCGCATGTTTTGGGGAAAAAAGCAGCGACCTCTGCTTGCCAGGCACATGCAGTGATTAGGAGTTGGTGTGTGGTCGGTTGCTGCATTTTCCAGTGGCGCTTGCAGTGGTGGTCTGCGCACGGTTAGCTTGTCGCAAGCATAACTACATGCCATCACCCTCATGCCATTGCAAGCCATCATGCTCACACCATCCCATGCCATTACCCACGCGCCATCACAAGTTCCCCCCCACCATTCGCGTGCCGGCGCTGACAGTTCCACATGGTCCATGCGCTTGGGCGTGTGTACGCGTGCAGGGCTCTCATCTACTGCCGGAGTGCATCCGGCCGCATCGACAACGGGTGCGTGGGGTGCCTGACCAGCACGGTGCCTCGCCCTGCCCATTCCGCCTCCTGTCTTGTGTTGGACCCGGGGGATGTTGGTAAAACAATTGGGTGCCTGCATTGCGACGTGCGTTATAGGTCGGAGCGGGATAGGCACACGGGCTGCTTCACTACCATTCTCCTCTGTCATGAGCCACCATCACGCCAGAGCCTTGCGTCTCTGCGCTTGTGCGTCGTGCCCGGTGGAGCCTGTACCAGTGGCATGGGGCCGTGGGCGGGGCAGTTGTGTGTGGGGACAGGTGGCCGAACCTGGCCATATCGCTTTTCTAATAATGGTATGAATCGCCATTAGGGACGTTGAAGGAAGCAGGTTTGGCAAGGGCGAACCGCGAATCAAGTTTTAATGGTGCTGTGTGATGCCGGTGCCAGCGCAGGAACCGAGCTAGGCCGGGGTTTCACCGGTGCCGGGTCCCTTTTGTCGCACTCTTAAATGCAAGGCAGCATGTTGCAGCTGTTTCAAGCCCATGTTGTTGTCTGGTTGGGTACGGGCGCCTGATGGTGCCTGCCGGATGGTGGCCACGCTCCTGGATCTGGCCCATGACCTTGTGGCCATGCTCTCACTTGCATGCGTGTTTACCTTTTCGCTTGCGTGCTTGCCTTTGGCTCCCCTCATGGTCTGGCTCTCCTTGTCTGCCCCTGCCGAATTGCTTGCTGGACCCGCCGCGGCTCCCCTTTCCGCCTGCCCCAGCTACGCGCGCCCTGTGGAAGGCATCCACGCCATCATCGACCTGCAGACGATGGAGGTGGGTGGTTGCATGCCTTAGATGGAGGGGTGGTGGTGAATTTACTGCTTCTTGTGGTCAGCATCATAATGGCCTTCCATCCACCTGGCATGGGCGCTCTTGCTTGTGGGGTGTGGGGTGTGGGGTGTGGGGTGTGGGGTGTGGGGTGTGGGGTGTGGGGTGTGGGGTGTGGGGTGTGGGGTGTGGGGTGTGGGGTGTGGGGTGTGGGGTGTGGGGTGTGGGGTGTGGGGTGTGGGGTGTGGGGTGTGGGGTGTGGGGTGTGGGCTGTGGGGTGTGGGCTGTGGGGTGTGGGCTGTGGGCATGCCGATGCAATGCCTGTGGCAGTCCCCGTCTCATGTCGCGTCATATCACGCCGTCCACCGTGCTCAGGTTGGGTGGGCACGTGCGGTAGCGGTGACATATGCCAGGAGCCAGGGTCTGGGGGGCAGCGGTGCCGGAGAATGGAAGGATTGTGGGCAGAGGCGCATGTGTGTGTTTGGTTGTATGCTGCCTGGATGCGGGTGGCAGCGGCTAGATCGCAGTTTCCTTGCTCTCACCCGTGAGGACCTGTTTCCTTGCTTTTCTGCCATCAGCTGTCGGCAGTCCCCTGTTCTTGTCGGGGCATGTTGTAGTGCCCCAGATATGCGAGGAAATCTTTCCCACACCACACAGACGTGGCAACGCCGTTGGGAATTGCCCCCGTGCCAGTCTGCAGAAAAGTCTCGTCACAGACCCTGCAGGATGTCTTCAGGTGTCACGGAGCTAGGAGATGTGTCCGTAGCATGTGCAGAGTTCACTAGTATGTGGAAAGTGGGCCAGCGATGCCCTGGGGGGACGGTGCGCTTCTGGTCACCAGATGGGACAGTGGCGCAAGGAATAAATGCTTTGCACGCGGGAGGTGAGCGGTCACGCTGCTTTGCCCTTGTGCCTGGCTAGATCTTCTTTGACGGTTGGCATGCCTCGTGGACGGTCCACCCCACCGCACTGTTCCACTTCAGGTGGTGGAGTTCTCTGACAACCGTCACGTGCCGCTGCCCCCCGTGGACCCGCTGCGCAACTACAAGCCCGAGGACCGGCCCCCTCGACGCGACCTGAAGCCACTGCTGATCACGTAAGGACACCTGGCGCGGGCGCTCCCCAGCACATGGTTTGCTCTTGTGACTGCTGGTGAAGTAATGGTTGACAAGGTGGTCGCATGGTTGTCACAAGTGTGTTCGTTTGCAGACATGGGTCATCCATGCTCATGAATGGAACTTTCGCACATTGGAGCCGACTTTGTTTAGTTTGGTTTACCTAGCATGCGATGGCGGAGAAATCACAAATCAACATGCCTGCGATGACCCGGTCACCTCTCTTGGCCCCTTTCTGAGTTTTCAAGTGGTCACTAGCCTTCGCAAGCCTCGGTTGCAAGGCGAGCTGTTTGAGGAAAGTAAACGGGACCTTCATAGTACTGGTTCTGTTTCTTGCAAAACTCACACAATTAATGTAGGCCACCACCATGAGTAGGGAGGCATGGCATGTTGCACGTCTTGAGCTGCGTTGAGCCCATGTTGTTTTCTTCTTTCTTTGCCCCCCCCCGTGTCGTATTGCGTCTTGAACCAATCATTGTCGGCACGGCTCCCATCCCTCTCTGGCGCAGGCAACCGGAGGGTCCCAGCTTCCGCGTGGACGGCTACAAGGTGTCCTGGCAGAAGGTGGGTGGTCTCCCCTGGGTGCGTGAGGAACAGGGCGTAGGACAAACCCGATGTCGATTATAACGGCAGGCAGGAGCTGCCATGGTCCGATTCTCCGGAGTTCTGGCCTGCCCTGGTCGTCTCATTGATGTTGAGTGGAGTGCAAGCAATGGCCACACAAAGTGGGACCTGTGCATAGTTATGGTCACATACAGTGGATTGTGGGGATGGTGCATGTAACGGTCAGCATGGTGCTTTAGCCCACGGCTAGCACCGCTCCCGCCCATTACCGGACAGGGGGGAGTTGCTCGTGCAATGCCCCTGTGGGGGCATGACAACATTTTCGGTTTTATCTGGTGTGGCTTGCCGGGTGGGTCCGCGCTACGTTGAAAAGAGAAATCTGCCCCCGCTTTCAATTATCATGTGTCTGCTCTCGCACTCCGTCATGTGTGCCGGAGAGATATACCCGATGCAGCGATTCTGTCCTGTGTAGTAGCAAGCGTCGGTGGAGTGTGGCTTTTCTTTCCCCTGTCTTTCAATGCCTTATATGTTGGCTACCATTTTAGCCTAGTCGTAACCCCATTTGGACATCGTCAGCCGCGTTCCATGCGCTGACCTCGCGGTGTTGCACTTTGCTTCTTTCGCCGCCCACCCACCCACCTCGCCGCCCACCCACCCCTATTCTGATGCGCCCAGTGGTCGTTCCGCGTTGGCTTCACCTCCAAGGAGGGCCTCGTGCTGTACTCGCTCTCCTACCTCGACGACGACAAGGGGAGCCGCTCCGTCGCCCACCGGATCAGCTTCGCCGAGATGGTGGTGCCCTACGGGGACCCCGGCGTGAGTGGCCGGCGTCTGCATCTTTTTGTGTTGCTCGACTTGCACCAGGACAAGAGGAGTCTTGGTTGTGTGACAAGACTGGTCGCGTGGCAAGACTGCATGACAAAACTGGTTGCGTGACAAGACTGTTTGTGTGACACTGATTGTGAGTGGTTGCCTGACAAGACTGCAGACGAGACTAGTTGCTTGTCCGGGCTGCGCTCCGGGTGATCCTTGGGTGCCCACCGGCTTGCTCGTGTGGCCGAGCGTTGTCCACGGCCTGGTGCTAGTGGGGTTCTGCTATTGTCCCGTCTGGTTTGCATTTGTGTTCTGTACCAAGAATGCCCTTCTGGCATGGTTTTGCGGTGGTAGTCCAAAGAATAATCGCTGTTTTGGTGTCCTTGATGAAACGAGCGTGACCCTGACGCTGTGATCTGCCACACGTGCATGCCCTGGTGCTGCCACCTGTCACATCATGTTGCAGGACACGCACTACCTGAAGAATGCGTTTGATGGCGGCGAGGACGGGCTGGGCAAGAACGCGCACAACCTCAAGCTGGTGGGTGGCACAGCTAGTCGGCTTGCGGTTACCCATGCTCATCCTCGTGAATGTGTGGTTCCTTTGTCCGTCCCTTCTCATGGCCTCATCGTTCTTTTCCCTGAGACTGCCCCCCCCCCCCGAGACGGCAACCTCGTTACGTTTCTCTAATCTGGTGTGCTCTGTGCCGCGCTCGCTTATCAACGCGGTACGCCAGCAGCGGGCAGCAGACCATGCGACAACCCCATGCAGCATGCCCTATGTTGGAAACGCTGCCGCAGGTGGCGTGGGCGCCCCGCGTGGCTTATGAGTTGCGTTTCCACCGCGTGGCTAATGTGCATGGAGCTACCTCCCCTATCAATAGCCTAGGCTTGCACCCTGCTTATGTTGCAAGAGGTTGTTCATAAACTTGGCCACGTTTGGTTTCCCCTTCTTTCCCCCTCCCCCCTCCCCCCTCCCCCCTTCCTCCCCCCTCGCAGGGCTGCGACTGCCTGGGCCACATCCACTACTTCGCCGCGCACCTGAGCGAGTTCCGTGGCGGTGTGAACACGATTGACCATGCGGTGTGCATGCACGAGGAGGACTACGGCATGCTGTGGAAGCACGTGGTGGGTGGATGCGAATGAGAAAGTTTGCACACACATGCAGTGGGTGCATGCGCATACACATGCACACACACATACACATGCACATACACATGCACACCCACGTGTGGTGGGTGGCCGCATGCTGCTGCGACACGTGCGTGCGGGGGGGAGCCACACGTGTTGCAAGTCGGTGATACAGTGAGGAGGGGGGGGGGGTTGTGGGGGCGGGGGTTGGGGGGGGGGGGGGGGGGGGGGGGGGGGGGGGAGGAGGGGGGCAGGTGGGGGGGGGGAGTTGTCAGGGTTGCTGACCGGTCATGCTGGCAAGGGGGATGGGCAAGGCCGTAAGGTATTGCCTCTGTTTGCTTTCATGACCCTCTTGTATCGAAGCTTTGCACAACAGTGGTGTTGGCATTTTGCCGCGCTTCTCACACAGCTGGCCATGGTTTGGTCATGCAGCCATGTAGAAACGACGATCCAAAAGAGTCTTTTGGCCGCGACACATCTCACCTTCTGAACCGCCGACACTTTCCCTTCGCCTCATGGGATATCCCCCTGCGCCTGTCCAGCTTGGCCAGCTTGGCAATCTTTCACCCCATCCGTCCCCCCCCCAACCCCTTCCGCGGCTCTTCCCTTTCCCCCGGCCCCAACGCACGCGTATGCTAGTCACACGCAAACTAATTGCAACGCTGGTTGGCGCCGTGCACCGATGGCCCCAGGTCATCACGATTTCGTATTGACTGTGTTTTTGCACCGCCTGGCTGCCCGTGCATGCCCTGTGCTGGCGCCCGCAGGACTGGCGCACAGGCGACACAGAGATGCGCCGCTCGCGCCGCCTGGTGCTCTCCTTCATCGCCACCATCGCCAACTACGAGTATGGCTTCTACTGGAACCTGTACCAGGTGGGTGGTGGCTGCTGCAACCTGCACCAGGTGGGTGGGGTAGGGCAAGGGGCACCAGGCAGTACTGGGCCCCGTTTGCTTTCTTGAGCAGGCGTTGCCTTCTGAATGTCTTGGTGGTTTGTGAGCTCCGCGCTCAAAGCCACGTGTCCTTGCCCTGTAGACAACAGACCGATTCTCGTTCGAAAAATATGAGTGGGCATCAGTGTCCATACAGGGAGTGGGGTGGGGAACGGATATAGGCAGGCATGCTGGCATCCCGGCAAGAGGGGTGGGCATGCTGGTATCCCGGCAAGATAAAAGAGGGGTGCGATGCCTTCCACGATGGGCCAGCTGGGCTGCTGTAAGGGGTGGGGTACCTGAAGTATGCGCATCAACAAGACGCGGATCCAATAAGGAGCAATATTGACCTGGCCACTTACGCTTTGTCGATTGGTTGTTGGACCCCCCCCTTGCCCCCTGCCCTTTGTGTCTGGCTTTGCAGGACGGCACCATTCAAGCAAACGTCAAGCTGACGGGAATTCTGAGCGTGGGAGCGCTGGCACCTGGCCAACGCGCCAGCAAGTACGGGACTACCCTCGCGCCGCAGCTGTACGCGCCCATCCACCAGGTAGGGGGACAAGACACCGCGCCCATCCACCAGTTAGGCAAGCCATGTGGCGTAGGTAGGCTATCCTGATATAGGGAGGCCATCTGGCTTTGAATGTTCGCCATTCCCAGGCACCCGCCTTGACCGGCCCAAGGTCACAGGTCCATGAGCGGAGCCAGGACTTGGGCAGTACGAAGGTTTCGTACTGCCCAAACTGGTTATGGCAGTGTATCATGCCGCTCGATGCCATCCTGTTCGATGTTAGTAGTGCTGGTAATGGTTTCTAGAGACTCACAAGTACGGGGACATGCCACCCATGACCGCAGCTAGCGAAGAGGTGTCGACACGGGATGTCCTTGACAGTTTCCGATTTGTACCGAATGTCGCTCTGTTTCCGTTCCTTTCCCTATAGCCCACTTGATGGCCCGTCCCATGGTATCTCGGCACTGTTGCGGGTGCCACCCGCGCGTGATTCCGTAGGTGCCTTTTGGGAGGAACATGACATGCTTTGGGGCCCCGTTACTGGAGACGCTGGACATGCTACCTGCCATTCCCATTCGGTCGTATCGTGCTCATGCTGAAGCCGTCTGGCTTTTCGCTCCTGAAGCAGCTGCTTATACCTTGGTTCCTGTAGGGCGTTGCCCGACATCATGTGTCTTTCCCGGGTCCCCCTTCTCCCCCCCGCTCCCCCCCTTCCGCTTTGTGCCCCCCTCCCGCCCCACGCACCCTGCAGCACTTCTTCGTCGCGCGCATGGACATGGCGGTGGATAGCAACAGGGCAGGGGACGCGCACGCGGGTGACGTGTGGGGCCACAACCGCGTGGTGGAGGTGAACGTGGCACAGGAGGCCGAGGGCGCCGGCAACCCACACGGTGAGGGGCGTACGGACTGAAGAAAGGACGGCATTTCTGTGTAGGATGGCTGGGTCTAGTGGACGATTATGGTTGGATAAGATATTCAGGGAGCGCGTTGCGACTGTTGTTGTTAACTTCCCCTCCCCATTACAGCCCATTACAGTGCGGTTTCATATTCAATAGCCGTATCCTGAAACGTGGCCGTATCCTGAAATGACGCGAGGTTTCTCGGGAGTACGTGCGATGGTCATCCGCCAGCTTTTCTGGGCGCGCGAAATTTTTCCAAAGGTTAGGCCGTGGGGGGGGATTTTTAGCTGGCTGCTGCCCGTACTATCGGCGCTGCATTACCACTCTGAACGCTTGGGTCGTGTGTACGCAAGGTGCGATGTCTTTGGGTTGTGTACCGAACCCATAACTTCTACCCACCTACGGGCTGGTTCATGTCCCCATGGGGGGCTTCACCTTGCATATCCCCTGTGCCTTTTTGCTGACTACCGTCCCCATGCCTTCTTGCGGACTACCCTCCCTGCATCGCGTCCCGTCGTCAACCATTACTCTGTCGGCGGCACCCCCCTATATGCAGGCAACGCGTTCTACGCTGTGGAGACGAGGCTTGCCTCTGAGGCGGTTGCGGCGCGCGACGTAAACCTTTCGTCCGCACGTTTCTGGATGGTGAGCGCGCCATTGGGCAGAGACCCGCTGCTCAGGCCTATGATGAGCGCACTGTCATGTCGCGCCCGCCAGGATCCCCCCTCTGTGGAGTGATCACCCCTCCAGGACACGCCGTTTTTACCTATGCACCTGTACTAGTTGTTGACGTGGAACGCCCTTCCAGGCCATCATGTGTGTCCATTTTCTCGCCGTTTGTTTTTGTCGAACGAGCTTTCCCCTTGTCGCTGTTGCCACGAGGCCTCTGGGTATGATGGGGTGCCCTCGCTGCATTGGCGTACAGGGAACGCCATTGCTAATTTTCCATTCCTAATTTGCCATTTCAAATGTGCCATTGCTAGTTATTCATTTCAAATCTGTCGTGTAGCGGCTGGCTCCCCCCCCCCCCCCCCCCCCCCGCCATGCTCTCCCTTCATCCCACCCCGTGTGCAGGTGGAGAGCACAAAATGCGTCAACCGTGGGGGCAACCCGACCGCGTGGCGCCTCGTCCCAGGCAGCAGCAGCCTGCCCTTTGCGCGTCCCAACGCCAAGTTCCTGAGGCGTGCGGGGTTCCTGCGCCACACCCTGTGGGTCACCCGCTTCAACCCGGAGCACCGCTACCCAGGTGGTGAGTGCGCACGCCGTGGGCCAGGGGGGGTGGGGCCAGGTCTGCGTTCTGGCAGTGCATGGGGGTTGTGGCCTTGCCCTGGGATAGGCCGGTCATGCCGTTATACGCAGTGCCCCTGGAAAGGGCATGAGATGCCCTGGGCTGCATCATTCACGCCCAGCCCGCTGGAACAAGGAAGATGATTGTAGAGTTGCAGTGGAGGATCAGCGGTAGTTGTGGTGGTTCTAGTTGTGCAGTGCACGGTCAGTTACTGGTAGATGACTGTTGCCCGCGGCAATGGCCACCACCACCGCCGCAGCAGCCGCAGCCGTGTGCGGGATGTTCGGGCCATGCCTCGCGGCAGATGTTGGATGACCGCAGGTGTACATGGTCCTGCGTGGGACGTCTGTGTGAGAGCTCGTGCATCTCAGTGCTGGACGCGGGTGGAAGGGCGGGTGGCAGCATGACATTGTGTGCATGCATCCTGGCTGTCTCAAGCCCGTTATGACGCTGCCTTGTGCTGGCATCCTCCACCTTGCGCAGGTGCCTACCCCAACCAGAACCCGCGCGTGGGCGACGGCCTGCCCTCCTGGGCGGCCGAGGACAAAGGGCTGGAGGATGCCAATGTGGTGCTCTGGTGGGTGCTGCGCAGGAACAGGGGATGGGCGGAGGGTGGGGTACACATGTGATCCAGAAATACATGCATGGATGGGCGTAGGGAGGGAGGAGGGACGCGGTGGGCAGCATCGGTAGTAACTATACATATTAACCCCATGGATAGTCAGCCTCAGTACATCCCATGAAGCAAATGCCAGACGCAGGCGCGCGAATTGAGAACTAGATAGTGCTTGATTGATTGGTTGGTGGTGGGGGTGGGGGCGGGCAGGTGGGTGGGCGGGCGGGCGGGCGGGTGGGCGCGCGGGCGGGCGGGCGGGTGGGCGGGCGGGCGGGGGGGTCAGGCGGGCGGGGGGGCGGCAGGCGGGGGACCCTCAGGAATTATTTGCCTGCCAGATGCAGTCAGGTTTCGGCGGTAGAATCAAAATCTGTTGGTCTGGTGAGGTAGCGTTTTGGCGCCGCCAGCCGGCAATATCAACAAGATGGTGCCGGTGTACCTCATGGCAAAGTCCATTCTTGGGGTTCTCCCTCTTTGGAGGTGGGATTAACAAGCTGGGGTAAAAAGAGCGGGGGATGAACAAGGGGGCATTAACAAGGTGGGGTTAACAGAGAGGGGGATTAACAAGGGGGCATGAACAAGGTGGGGTAACAGAGAGGGGGATTAACAAGGGGGCATCAACAAGGTGGGGTTAACAGAGAGGGGGATTATCAAGGTGGGTGGACGGACAGGACAACAAATCACAGAGTGTGGTGGGTGTGGTGGGTTATTGAGGATGATGGTTCTCCCCTCCTGCGCTGCGCTGGGGGTGTAGGAAACCCGCGTGGCACGGAGATCCCTTTGCAGCCGCACACGCGTTGCTGTCAAGTCTGACCCCATGATTTTGTTGCGAACCGGTGAGGCACATGCAATACCGTGCACAGCTGGCCATCCGACGTCTATTACCCCACGCAGGTTGCACCCTGCATGCTCATGGCAACCAAAGTTGATTGTGACATGGTTTTTGGATGGTTAAATTCAGCTGTCGCCACTCCCCCCTGGCATGCACATGGCCCCTCATGCATGCAGGTACAATGTCGGGCTGACCCACCTGCCGCGTGCCGAGGACTGGCCCGTCATGCCCGTGGAGAATGTGGGCTTCACCCTGCAGGTGAGGCCGTGCTTGATGCCGCAGGTGAGGGCCCACGCTTTCGAGATGCTGTGGGTCAGTACGCTTGAGGTGACTGTATGCTGTGCTCGTGTATGTGCAAGGTTGTATATGCGCTGGTTGTCTCCTTGATATGGAAGGTTGTAGTTGGCAGCAGCGGAGCGCTATGGCCCGCCTCATGCGGCAGGTGAGCGCGACCAGCCAGCCTGCGTCACACGGCATTTTGCTGACACCCAGCATTCCTTGTACTGCATCTGCCACCAAGTCCTGCGGGGCGTTGCCCATGTTGTGGGGGCAGGCCTGTTTGTATGCTAGCAGCTGTGCGGACTGGGCACCACGCATGGATGGTGCTGGGTTAATTCACCCTTGGGGCATTGGGGACAGGCGAGGTCTTCTGGGGAAGGGTACAAGTATTTTCGCAGAGGGGAGGGGAAACCTCAATGACCCACTAGTGCGTGTTATGGTAGCCTCAAGTGGTTACAAATGGTTGCTGTGTCGTTGGTAGCATAGGCAGTGAATTCAATGCGCAGCGGGGAAACTGCTTTCCATGCTACTCTTGTGTCTGTGGCCTGAAGGTCGGTACTCATTTACGAGCTGGTGTACATCTGTCTCTCTTGGCTGGAAGGAGACTGGGTTCGTCCCCTTGCTTCTTTGGAGCCTCGCACCGGATGCATCGCGCTTATTCAGCAGCTCCCTCAGATGCTTTGGGAGTCAAATGTTGCTGCATTGGGAGCTGCATGCCTGTATATGGGATAAACTAATTGTAGTTAGTCACATGGCTCCGTGCATGTCATGAAAGTCCTTGGGCACCCGTTCTCACCTCAACCGAGAGCCACTTGCTGTTGCTGCCACTTCTGCTGCTCTGCTGCCCGTCGCAGCCCCACAATTTCTTTGACTCCTCACCTGCCATGGACGTTCCTAGACCGGGCCCGCACCAACCCCCCACATCGGGTGATGCGACTGCTTGCTGCCAGCCGGCAACGAGTGTGCAGATATCCTCCAAGCTTTAACGTGCGGGCGGCACTGTGAATATATTGTACATATGTGGCATGGGCATATGTTGCCCATTGGTGTTAGGAAATCAGCGAGACAGGACAGGGGCTCTGTGCATATCCATGAATAATTTTGAGCAAAGCCTGCTGTTTGCTGTGGTTCACATGCCTGTCTTGCCAGGAGACTGGGTGTGTACTGTGTGTAAGTGTTTAAACATGGCCACCAGCTAAGTACTGCAGTACCTAGCTGTTCAAACACACTGCAAATGTAGTCACTCTGAAATCTTATTAATTGTATGTGTGTGTAATTAGTTAGCTACTACATGGTAACTTCGCTCGGTTCATGCACTGATCAATGGTGTGTATGGCCAGCTTTCGTCTACGATGTTCATAACATTGATGAATGAATGAGCGCATCTGTAACACATAAAAGTCAGTCACATGATCGACCGTGTGTCTGTATCAACCCGATCTTGCAGGCATGGGTGCATGTCTGCCAACCACTGCGGCGCTGCATGCGCCATGCATGGCGCCACCACTTATGTGTATGCCATGCCATGCATCTTGCATGCAGCCTACTGATTAGTAAAAATCACTAGTATATAACCCCGGCCACTGAGTCTGTGGCCACTGGACAATGCACGGCGCATTCCACCCACACGGCGGCCGAATAATGACGCTCTTTGGGGGCCGGGCTGTTGCCCGGGCTGGTAACTTTTCTAATTCAACTCATTACTAGTTCATTTGGTACTCATACCCCAGACTCAAGGAACGACGCATCAATGCCATCAAGTACCATGCGTTGTGACAATTCCATGCTAAAATTACTTGCTCAGCGGAGCCCATTTCCGGAGGAATATGAATTCGCACTGCCCATCCAGCTCAAGCCACCGCTTGCGCATGCATCATCCTGGCCGGCCCCGCGGGCCCACATATGCACCCTCTTCTCACGTTGCCTTAGTAGGCAGAGGTTCTGGGAATGGCTGCTCATCAAGAACCGGAGGCGTACTTGAAGGCACTCATCACGTGTGAGCTACCTGCGTTGGTGACGCCTGCAGGAGTTCACCCAGATAGGCTACGCTGGCCTCAACAGCCTCCTGCACGAGCGAATCTACGGGCAGCCACAGCAGCTGCAGCATCCTCGCAGAGCCGGCGGCACCTCCCCCCTAGCATGCACGGAATCCATCCGAGAGCTGCAGTGGCGGAGCAGCTGGCGCGCCGATGGCTGAGCAGCTTGCCGCCCTGAATGCGCTTGACGGCCCACTCAACACTCTCGCGGCCAAGGTCAACAAATTGAAGCCAGAGTTGCACAACATTGAAGCCAGTCCAGCCTCAATTTACTGATACGCAAGAGCAGCCGTAACTGAGTTCATTTGGTGTAATTATCTACGTATGTGTATGTGTGATAAAACCGGCTTGGATCGAAAACCATGAACATCTGCATTTGGGGGGTATTTATGTAGGACCAAAAAGCAAGCTCTGGGTCAAGTTCATATATCAAGGTAGGGGGGTATATATATGAACTTGAGCCAGAGCTTGCACACAGCATGCAGGTCTGCAATTACAACATATACACATGCATGCACTAGAGGATTCCTACCGGGCGCAGTCCGATCATAAAATGCATGACATGTGCGGATAGCCAATCAGGCCTGCCTCTATATATACTACCTACGTTGAACCGGCTTGATCGTGCGGCTCGATGGCAGGAACAAAAAGCGCATTCTAATTGTTGATGAGACAACATCACCGGCTTACAAAACCAGTGAATGAGACAACCAGCAGATAACCTTTGTAACAAGAAATTCGCCTGACCTGCGCTAAGGGATTAGTAGTTAGAGTACTTAGACTTTATTGTATACAGTCTGACAGCAGCATTGAGTCAGATCGATGATGTAGAAGTTTATTGCCCCTTTCCAAGTTACCAAATCCAATGTCACCTTTGGAGCTCGCATCCGCATTTCGACGTTTTAGCTAAAATTTCGCAGTAAGAAGTAACCCCGCATTGAATTCAGTGCATGGGGTTGTCAGGGTTGAGCAGCAAGAGAGACCCAGGTTTCATTATGTAGCATGCAAATCAAAATTTAACCTCTTTAACGCCAACAGTCTGATGTTGAAACCACTGCCGATCCAAACTTGTTAGGCGGCCGGTTGGCACTCCTTCTTATGCTCCACCCAATGCTTGCCTGCACGATTCAAGGCCATCACATACAAAGAAAGGTCGCATGAAATGGAAGGCATTGCGCACTCTTCACCCCATACTAGAGGACACAAGCCCCTAGCAAACAAGACCATGGCACGCCTTAACCACATGTATATGACCTCTAGCTGTCACATGCATGGCATTCCACTACTGTACATCTTAGGGTCAACCAGGTCACTGGAGAACCTGTGCAGGCACCAACGAACAAACTGGCATTGAGACATAGCCTGCGCCTGTAAGGCCTGTGAGTGAAGCCAGCACCTAGCCTTTAGGCACAGGTTCCAGTATCAAACTTCCTACCAGACCAGAGCAAAGAGTTTAAAAAAGCAGGCATATAATTGTACCCGGAATATGGATTATGGGAACAACAAATTATGGGAACCCCTTGAATCTAAAGCCACCCGCCATGAGGGCTGCGCGTGCATGGTAACATCACCAAGTAACAACGTTACCTATGACTCTTATGAACAAAATATCTGCAGAAAAGGCATCATCGCCCTCCTGTCTTTGGTCTAATAGTGGAACGCATGGAGATGTGTATTGGTTTAGGCATGGCCCATGCACAAAGCCTGTGCTGTTCAACTTGGATGGTAACGCGGGTCGCAGGTACGTGGCATCGTTGAGAACTCCCAACGTGTTGATGCACAGGTCTATTGGCTTGACATGGTCACAACAACAGATCCAGAACTTGTCCGCTGATCTCTCCCCGTTGCACACCGTCCCCCCTTCCCCCCCCCCCCCCCCCGGCTTCACCCTGTCCACCTCTCTATAGGTTCACGACAGTTGTGTTTGGATCACAGGGGCAACAATGGGTACTTACGTTGGCAGACCTCGCTGCAGTAGGGTGCCTGCGGGATGTCGGCAGCACGCACAAGGAGCAACCACAGATTGCGTACGGTTTGTAATCAGTGTCGGGCCAGGAGAGAAACAAGGACAGGAGACCCCGTGGGTGTGCGCTAACGACGTACCGCTACCATGGACAGCTCCATACTCAGCATGTGCCAAGAATGGTTCGCCGCGGGAGGTACCAGCGACCTTGTCCTGGGCAGCACAATGCCTGCCATGCTCTACGCTCTTTATGAGGAACCCGGAATAGAAAACGCCAGCCCCATGGTATGACGGGAGGGCGGGAAAGAGGCAGCACACATGGGCACATATGACGGGCAAGTGGTACTGCACCAAGGACCGTTGTCCAGAAGACATAACCGACATCCAACAGGTGAATACGCGGGCAGGCAGGCGGCGTGAGTGTGCGGCGCTAGGCGTACGGTACCTGCTGGCATCGGCTGCACTGCACCTCGGCCACCTTCTGGCACACCAGGCACTGCAGCTCCTCTTCTTCCTCCTCCTCCATACCATCTTCGTCATCATAGTCAGCAGGGCCCCCACGGTTGGAGTCGCCCGCGCCCTCGTCCCCTATGGCAGTGTCAGGGTCACAGTACAAGGTTCACCCACAGGGATAAGAGAGAACCCATATGGGCATGTGCGGTGTCCGCCCAATGCAGGGTCAGATCCTTAAAAAAACGCAGTTGCGACCCAGACAGAGGCGGCCCACATTGTGGTGCTGGGGACGCCCTCAGCAGGGAATGTCCTGAGCAGTGGATGCCGGCCACAAAGTGTTCTCTCTGCTGGCACCCAACATTAATTTGGTAGAAATGGCATGGGAACAAGTGAACCTTCCAAACGCAGCCAAAGACGACACAAATGCCAAGCGAGCTCAATCAGCCCATGATACGTACGTGCGGCTCTGCAACACACAAGCACCACGGTAATCATGTCATGCTAATCACATGACTGGGTGCATGGGCATCACAGAGAGCTTCACTAGCATGGCGAGCGTGTTCCCGACACGCCAGATGCGGTATCGCAGCACACACTTTCTGCGTGCACAATCCACCTGCGCTTGCGATTGGGAACAAACATCCATGTGATAGGCAAGTGCATCCAATCTAACTTCTCATTGGTGGCAGAGCCACAGTGAGTGAAACCCACACTTAGATGTCACGCTGTTGTGAGCGCCTAGTATGGAGCTACCGCCGCCCTCACGACACGCCCGAGTATCATGGAAATCATTATGTGCAATTGAGAAATCCACCCGCACACCAGCCGATCTCCAGAGGAGACCACGGCTATGCCAGCTCCACAGACAAACCCTCCCCCTTGCCCATACCGTCAAAAGAGGCCGAAATCTCGCTCCTGCCCGACGCCCCCGCGGTTGACCCGGCATGCGCGGCCATACTCTGCATGTGGCTCCCTGACGCGGCTTGGCTCTGGCTCTGGCGCAGGCTGCCGGCCCAGCTGGTCCGGTTGTCGACCCCTGCCGTGGACAAGGGGGGCGGAGACAAGTGCGGTTGCTTGAAACGTCGCACTGCCATGTGGTGTGATCGGATGGTCGTTACCCACATTAAGTTGGCTGGAACCGATGGAACAATATCATACGGGTCACTGATAGGGATATTGACAAAAAACCCATGCATGCCAGCCAACCCTGCTGGTACGGCCGACTGGCTAGGCATGCAAGGCAAAACAGCACACTTCAATGAATTGCAGCAAACACACTCCTACGCCAACAAGCTTAATTGTTTTGCTGTGCCAGCATTGAAATTACCCTCACCCAGCGCCCTCACCTCCCACCCGCAGCGCGACATCCCCCGCGCGTGGTCCCGCACGGTTGTTGTTGTTGTTGTTGTTGTTGTTGTTGTTGTTGCTGTTGTTGAAATTGTTGTTGTTGCCCGAGCTGTTGTTGACCTCGGGCGGCTTCACCGCCAGGTCCACGTTAGGGTCGTCGTCCACCTCGGCCGCCTTGGACGAGCCGCCCACCACGATCTGCCGACGCACCTGCGGCTGCACCTGTTGCGGATGTATCCCGCCCACCTTGCTCCCAAGTCCAAACGGGCTCTGCTGCGTCGGCTGGAACGTGGCCCTACCTCCCGCTGCCACCGCCCCCCTGCCCCGCCGCCCGTCCTCAAAATCGTCGTCGCTGCTGCCGACCTCGTCCCCGCTGCTCTCCATGCCCAGCGCCACGCGCCGGCCGTGCGACATGGGCCGCCGCATGGGCGAGTCGAGCGCGTCATCGTCGCCTGCCAGGGACCCTTCGGGGCTGTTCCCCACCGACAGGATCTCGGTGGCCGTCTCCTGCCGGCTCAGCTTGCTCAGCCTTCCATGTCGTGCATGCACGTGGGTCAGGGTGGGCAGGTGATGGGTGCGCAGGCGTGTCAGGTCAGGGTGTGCCCATGGGATGCGCGCGCAAGCGTGAGGAGATAGAGATGGTGAAAGCCTAAAGGGGGCTATAATAACCCAAACCAGGGGGCACCAACCAGCCATGTGACTCAGCGTCTTCGACCTTGGCCGTACCTTTACGTGGACCAGCACCGGAATCTCAACCACGGTTTTGTTAGGAGAAGTTGCCTTTTTCCGTGATCACAGCAAGAAAAAATCTAGAAACAAATAAGAGTGCGCGCTTTTGGGATGACTGGCAATATTTTAAGAGC
>RPFO01000500.1:250198-310198 GCA_009746045.1 Mesostigma viride
AGGACGAGAGAGAGGGGACATCCCCCCCCATCCATGCCCATCCATGCCCATCCGTGCCCATCCGTGCCCATCCGTGCCCATCCGTGCCCATCCGTGCCCATCCGTGCCCATCCGTGCCCATCCGTGCCCATCCGTGCCCATCCGTGCCCATCCGTGCCCATCCGTGCCCATCCGTGCCCATCCGTGCCCATCCGTGCCCATCCGTGCCCATCCGTGCCCATCCATGCAGCAGTCATGGAGCAGCAGGTAGCTTATGGCAATGATTGACAGCGGCCAGTCTAAATTGGTCATCTGGTTCAAGATTAGGCTTGACCACAAACAAAGGCAACGAGAGAACGGGTGGGTCCCATGCCCCTTTCTTGCTGTGCATCAAACAGGGATGAAAGGTGTCTGCTCAAAAGTTGGTACCCCGTGACTCTCCCAACAGAGGCGCGTGAATGAATGAATGATTGAGTGACCACAAACTCAGAAGGGGAGAGAAGGCGGCATGCCTTACCGACAACGTATCTTTTCCTTGACACCGGGTTTGTCTCACTCACATGGCCAGGTCGCTACTCTAGTTGATAGTCACATGGCCAGGTCGCTACTCTAGTTGATAGTCACATGGCCAGGTAACTACTCTAGTTGATAGTCACATGGCCAGGTCGCTACTCTAGTCGATAGTCACATGGCCAGGTCGCTACTCTAGTTGATACTCACATGGCCAGGTCGCTACTCTAGTTGATACTCACATGGCCAGGTCGCTACTCTAGTTGATAGTCACATGGCCAGGTCGCTACTCTAGTTGATACTCACATGGCCAGGTCGCTACTCTAGTTGATACTCACATGGCCAGGTCGCTACTCTAGTTGATAGTCACATGGCCAGGTTATGTACTCACATGGCAGTGTCTGTAGTTTGTACTCGCATGGCCAGGTAAAGCTACTGTCTGTACCAGTCCTCCCATGGCCAGGTCTGTATTCTAGACGCCACTCCCATGACCAGGTGTGTCTTCTAGACGCCACTCTAATGGCCAGGTCTGTCTTCTAGACACCACTCCCACGGCCAGGTCTGTCTTCTAGACACCACTCCCATGGCCAGGTCTGTCTTCTAGACGCCACAACCACTTCAATGGCCAGGTCTGTCTTCTAGACGCCACAACCACTTACATGGCCAGGTCGCGCATCGCGTCCTCATACACCTCCTGCGGCATGCGCGTCGCGTCCGGTGCGAGCCCGTACTGCCGCAGCGCATCGTGCAGCCGCTCCGTCAGGCGCTTCTGCGCGCGCCGAGGGGATCCGGGTGAGGGGTATGGCAAGGGGGTGTGGCAAGCACACATGCAGGCATGCCAGTGCCACTAGCGCACAGTCAGGGCTGGGTGGGCATGCTTGTTAGAAGACAAGCGATGGATGGAAAAATGAGCGATTGTGGAAACAGATGGGCCAAGAACGGGTACTCATGTGCCGAGTAGATGTCCTCGTCCCCCCGGGATGGGTGGGCAGATAACAGTTTGTGAGCTAATGCTCGTATTATCTTGTGCTACATGGTGCATTAGGGTCAGGGTACTCGCCGCTAGCTTCTAGAAAGAATTTGTAAAAATATATTTCTGGCACAGGTCCCCCCCCCCCCCTTGCTAGGGAGGTTTTCCTATAAAGGGAGAGGGGGATGGCGGTGAGCCTACCCGTTTTTCTTGACTCGAAACTCGTGAAGCATTATACGCCTAGCTAATAACGGCGTCAATCAGACAACTTACCAATGGCAGAGGAGGTCTTTCAGGATGCAATGGCAGACGCAGGGGTTCCGTCGGCGGTGAGACCACCGGAAGCGGAGTGGCTAAACCGAATGCGGGTTGTCCCTATGGATGGCTCGCTAAAGGAGATCGCCCTCAGGGCGAGGGCCTTGTTGGGGGGCGGCCCACGCTGGCTGGATCGCATCCTGGCCCTACCAGACGGTCGTCGGCTCGACAACCTCGAGAAGTACTTGAGGCGACGTGGTTTTTACGTCGAGCCCCTCCCAGGGAGACGATGCAGTCCGCCATCGCTGCCATGCTGCGGGATGCGCTGCAGGACCCGGGCGAGGAGGAAAATTACGAGGAGGAGGAGGAGCCCCGGCACGAAGTCCGGGAGGAGTCAGGGAACAATCGACGCGTGAGCTCCGGGGTGGGGCTACGCGTCGACCAGTTTTTGGCGGGTGGGGAAGCGGGAAAATCTGGCGACAGGGCGGGCCGCCAGCCTCCCCAGACGGCGCGTTCAACCCAGCGCGGCCGGCAGCAGGCAGGGGAGGATGGCGACGCTCTAGCTTTAGCAATGGGCCGCTTGGTTATGAGCGGCCTGCTGACCAGCGAGCAAGCCATAGCTGCGCAAGGGGGTCGACAGACCTGCACGCCGGGCGTGGAGCTGCCCACCCACGCCACCTCGGTGAACGTGGAGTGCGGAGCGCGGCAGCCCCTGCTGCCGAGTGCTCTGCGGTCTGCGGAGTCGGTGGCGGGGGGAGCATCAGGGGATGGCTGCTGGCCACCAAGCCGACCTGGACGGGTCAGGGGGCCGAGGTGCGCAAGCTCCTGGCCCACCAGATCGCCTTCACGCTGGATACTCTGAACACGGAGTTAGGCTGGCTGCCGCGGGGAATGGGGGACGATGCCATCAAGCACATGGCAGCCCCCGAGTACCTGATGAAAATTCTGACGGCGATCACGCTGGCCGATACCATGCAAGGGTTCAAGGGGGCAGCATTAGCGATGCTCCCCTTGCAGGAGGATGCGAACCTGCTGTGGCATCCGGCAGTGCAGAGCGCTATGAAGGCAGCCGAGCTCTCCAACCGCCTAGAGAAGGGCAAGGGGCCGAAGAAGGAGTAGGGGAGACTTTGCCGAATTTGAATCTGGGGAGGCGCACTCTAGTGGGCACGCTAGGGCTTTCCCAGAATCTGCCGCGGAATCGGCAGATTTTGTCGAATTTGGATCTGGGGAGGCGCACTCTAGTGGGCACGCTAGGGCTTTCCCAGATTCTGCAGAATCAGCCCGGGGAATTTGGCCCCGCCCCCTCTGCTGGGGATCGTGTGAATCAATTCTCGAAATATTCTGGTGTGGGGCGTGGCACGGCTGGGCGCACTCTGACGGGCACGTCAGGGCCTGGTCGGGATTCGGTGGTGGAATCTGGAAGCCCCCCACAGCCAGTGGCTCCACTTGGCGTGCCGGTGCGGCCTGTTTGGCCGCTGGGCGCCAGGGGCGAATCTGGGGTAACTACCAATCGACAACATGCCTTGCTTCCGTTGCCTCTACCAGTTGACTTGGCAAAGCGCCGGTGGGGCGCGCTGGGGTCTGCCCGGCGCCGACAGCGGGCGGCCTTGACCCTTCGGGGTCAGGACGCCGCCTGTGCGGCGGTGGGGGCCTTAAACTGGTGTGGGGGCGGGGGCCGACACCCGCTAAACCTGCCGGCCCGGGCGACGGGGCCGGTCCAGGAGGCGGCTCTACAAGAGATCTTCAAAACTTGCCGGGCCTATTGCCGCCAGCAGCCTGTTGTAGCGGCAGCTGGCCCGGCCCCAGTCAGGGATGACTACAACACAAGTGGACCTTTCACAACAATTCAGGCGGACAAGGTCGCGTTCCCCGCGCCGGGGGAGGGGGGCACCGTGGACGTGCTGGGGCTCTTGCCGCCCTCGGTGGCGGCCGTGTATGCCAGCGAGGAGACGCTGGTGCGACTGTTGACACCCGGCGAGCGGCGGGTGCGGTTCCGGGCCACCCGGGGGTGCGCCCCTGCGGAGTACATCAAGCTGTTGCTGCGCGCGTTGGAGGCCGGGGTTGTCGGGGGGTTTTATGAGCAGGCGCCCCCAGCAGTAAATGGGGTGGCGGGGCGCAAGAAGCCGGACGGCTCGATGCGACTCATCGTGGACAACCGGCCTGGCAACTGGCTCCTGGTAGACCCCCCGCGGCCCTTCTCCCCCACCTTGGGGTGATAGCCGAGCTGTGGGTGCGGGCTGGCTGCCCGGTGTTCGGGGGCACTTCCGACCTCGAGGGCTACTACAACCGCCTGCGGCTCCCCGACTGGCTGCGCAAGTACTGCGCTTGGCCGGCTGTGGACTCCCGGGACGTCGGGCTGCCCGGGCCCGCCCGGCGGGTATGGCCGTGGATGCGCTGCTGGCCCATGGGTAACAAGCACGCCGTGGTGGTCGCCCAGGTGATCCACATGGCGGTGCTGTACCGCTCTGGGGCTTTGGATCCCCGTCGGGGCGTCAGCATTAACATGGCCCAGCTCCTGCTGGTGGTGGACAAGGGACCCTGGGCCAGACGGTGCGCCTCCGGTGGGAGGAGGACCCGGCCAACCCCTTGGCCCCCGCCGCCATCTTCGACCCGCCGCACGACGAGGAGGGCCTCCATGCCATCACCATCGACGATCTGCACGTCTCCCACTGTGCAACGGCGACGGGTGTCAACCAGCAGCTGGCGCGGGCCGCGGCAGCCTATGCAGCAGCGGGGCTGCCGCAGAAGGCGAGTAAGGTGGTGCCGGCCAGCCCCGACCAGCGGGACGTGGTGGCCTTGGGTGTCGTGCACCGGCGCGACGGAAGCATCGTCCCGACCGCGGAGCGGCTGGCTGGGGTCGTTGCCGCCACCCAGGCCGTCTTGCGGCGCGGGTTCACCTACCAGCGGGAACTCGAGTCCCTCGTCGGCAAGTGGGTGTGGATCCAGCTGCTGTGCCGGCCGCTGCTCTCCCTCTGGGGGGAGACGTACCGCTTGCTGCGCGTCATGCGGGCAGACCCGTGGGACTGGTACGCGCGGCGCCGCCGCTGGCAGTTGTGGCAAAGCGTGCGGGAGGAGCTCACGGCGGCTGTCGCCACGGCGCCCTTCCTACGGGCGCCGCGGGCAGCCCCCCTCGCGGGCCGGGTGGTGGTGACAGACGCCAGCACGGAGGGGGCCGGGATCGTGTACGCCGACCTACCGGCTGCACAGGTGCAGTCCTTGGCCCAGCGCCGGGAGGCTCGGGGGTGGGCCACGGTGGCGCTGGGGGCCTCGGATACGCCTTGGACCGTTGAGCGGCTGACGGAGGCGGACTACCAGGTGATCGCCACCGCGCCGTGGCGGACGGCGGTGTCCTACCGCTGGGGCAACCCGCGGGAGCACATCAACATCAAGGAGGCGCGCGTGGCTGCCCAGGGTCTGGAATGGTCGTGTCGCTCCCTGGCCGTCCGCGGGACGCGCGTTGTGCGGATGGTGGACTCCAGCGCGGTCCTCGGCTGCATGGTCAAGGGCCGGTCGTCTTCTTACCGGCTCAACCAAGTGGCCCGGCGCGTAGCGGCCCTGTCCTTGGCGGCGGACACCCGGTCTCATTGGGTGTATGTGCGTACCTCGAGTAACCCTGCGGATGGACCCAGCCGAGCGCGCAGTGCCCCGGTGGCGGGTGGCTGGCGCCGGGACCTCACCTCCGACGGCGACGTGGAGGCCAATCCGGGGCCGCGGCTGCGCAACGCCCGTCACCGGCTCTTGGAGGGCACGGTCAACCCCCGTTCCACCCTGCCCCGCTACCACCGCGCCGTGTCGGTCTTTCTGGCGTGGCTTCCACCCGGGGAGCACGACCCCACCGAGGCCGAGGCACTGTTCTGCGAGTGGGTCTCGGCGGTGTACGAGAGTGGAGGGGGCAGGGGGCGGACTCTTTGTCAGCAGGCGAAGCAGGGGCTCCGCTTGTACCAGCCCTCGGTGGTCGACTCGTGGCAGATGGCTGACCGCATGCTGCGCGGCTGGGGTCGGCTGGTCCCCTGCCAGAGTCCCCCCCGGTCCCGTGGCGACTGTGCTACCTCGCGGCTGTCCTGCTACTCTCCCGCCATCAGACCGCCATGGCTGCGCTGGTGCTGGTGGCTTTCCAGCAGTATCTGCGCATCAGCGAGGCTTTGGGCCTGCACGTTGGGGACGTGGCGTTCCCAGGGGACCCCCGTCTGGGGCCGGCGCGTGGTCAGGGGGCACTCCTGCTCCGGGACCCCAAGACAGCCCAAGGTGGTACCCAGCATGTCCTCGTGGAGGACCCTCTCTCGTTGGGCCTCTTGTCCGCGCTGTGCCGCGGCCGGGCACCGGGGGCGCTGGTCTTCGGCGGGCTCACGTATGCGCAGGCGCGGTCCAGTGGGTCAGTGTCTGGACCCAGCTCCAGCTCCCGGGCAAGTTCACGCTGCACTCGCTGCGGCATGGTGGGGCCACCCACGACGCCTTGCGCAACATCCCGACGGCGGACATCCAGCGGCGCGGCCGTTGGCGCGCGGCTGACTCGGTGCAGCGCTACGTGGGACTCCACAGGGCCCTGCTGCTGGACCTCCCCCCGCGCCTCTGGGCCCTGGCGCATTCCTGGGACCCGGCGCACTGGCGCGCCCACTTCCGGGGCCATCTACTGTGACCCGACCCGCACCCACTGCGGGCGCCTGGGTTGTGAGCCTACTTGTGTCTACTACGGCCTGAGGGGCCAGAATGGAGATGTGGGACGGGCAGTTTAGGTGTTTATACTGCCGTCCCAAATTTTGTGTGTTATCCCGCTTAGAGTCTAGACCTAGCGCTGGTGTGTTATTTCACTAATTTGTAATAAACATGAGGTGTCTGGCGTGTAACCCGAAACCAATCACTATGTAAACACTGGATTTTGTGAGCTAATGCTCGTATTATCTTGTGCTACATGGTGCATTAGGGTCAGGGTACTCGCCGCTAGCTTCTAGAAAGAATTTGTAAAAATATATTTCTGGCACAGGTCACCCCCCCCCCCCTTGCTAGGGAGGTTTTCCTATAAAGGGAGAGGGGGATGGCGGTGAGCCTACCCGTTTTTCTTGACTCCCCACCCACCCACCCTTGGGGGACGGGGACGGGCAGTTTAGGTGTTTATACTGCCGTCCCAAATTTTGTGTGTTATCCCGCTTAGAGTCTAGACCTAGCGCTGGTGTGTTATTTCACTAATTTGCTCCCCGATTGCCGCAACCGTGGCAGGGATGTGCCAGAACACATGGTCGCATGCACCCAGGGAGGCGACACCGACGATGGCAGGCGATACAGAGCTTGCGGGACAGTGGTAATGGACAGCAAAAGATGGGCGGGGGGTGGTGTGCAGAAGAACGTGTGTGTGCTGGCATGTGCGCGTGTGTTGAGGTGACGATTCCTCCTTCAGGCAGGCGAGTTGAGGCCTGCAATCTAAATTGAGTTTTTTAAAAAAAATATTAGCTTCTCGACGCAGACTTAAGAAGGAAGGTGGCCCGAAGAACCTTGCCACTCCTTCCTATACAGATGTGCAGCGAAGACTCGCCAGTCATTGAGCCTACCCACCCTGCTGCACAGCCAAGCAACCATGCCCCTGCCACACACTTCCACCACTGCCACACCATCAATCTTACCAGGGCACTTGCGCGTGCTTGGTTCCCAGCAACCGTCACCACCTGGTCCCGCGACTGCGCATCCTTGCGCCTGGACCATCGCGCAACAAACAGCCAACATAGGAGGCCAGTTGTCAGAGGGAGTCTGCCAGCCTTGGTACCTCCGCCACAGGCCTTTGCAAGGCAATCACATTTTTGCCGACCAACAGGAAGAGGTGAAGGTGGTTAGTGGGTGGCTGCACCACAGTGAAGCATGATTGCACTCCCCACATGACAGCAACGACAGCGTAATTGAAGCAGGTCAAATTTGCCTACGCCAGCATGACAGCAGGCTCCCAACCATGGGCCTGCATGTCAGCTCTGCATCGATACCGCCCTCTCCTACTGATTACTGCCCTCCCCACTCACATCTGCCCACATCCCCACTTCTGCACGCATCGTCACTCACTTTTGCAGGCAGAGCTTGGCGGCCGCCAGCTGTTCGTTGGTCAGCCGTTGCATGTCTCCCTCACCAGACACCACACCTTCGCTGATCAGGAACGACTTGGCCAGATTCTCAAACGCCTGGTGACGGGAGGCAGCGCGGGAGACGCACGATCGACATGGAGAGGCAGAAAGGGGCAAGGCAAGGTCATAAAAGGCAGGGCAAACGCATTCCGTTTGACTGGGCAGGACCCCGGGTTGTGCACATGAGGCTACAAAAACTAAGGAACCATCTTCGCGGACATTTACCCCCCCCAACACGCTGGGCAGTGTGCTTGTAGGCAAGGCCAGGCCGAGAGCTCCGCTAGGCCAATCAGGTGGCTGGGAGGCCAGGTCGCAGCCAGGTGGGTGCCCTTAGCACCCAGCAGCACCAGGCCTGCCACCTGCCATCTCTGTGATGGTTGCATGCTTTTGTGGCCTCACCACACTGACAGTAAGAGCAAGAAGTTAAAGGCTGACAGTATCGTAGGGTCAACCTGCCATGACAGCTTGCTCGCTTGCGTACCATGATGGAATCCAGGGAGACCTGGCTGGCGGAGCTATCGGCAGGGACCAGCGTGGCCTTTGGGCGGTCCCCCTGGCGACTCTCCTCCTCGTCCTTCCGGCGAACTGTTGCACAAGCGGTCTCAATCCGGTCCCACACACCCACCCACAAGCCAAAGGGTTCGACGCACCCACCCACAAGCCAAAGGGTTCGACGCACCCACCCACAAGCCAAAGGGTTCGACGCACCCACCCACGAGCCAAAGGGTTCGAGCCACCCACCCACAAGCCAAAGGGTTCCAGCCACCCACCCACAAGCCAAAGGGTTCGACGCACCCTCCCACAAGCCAAAGAGAACAAGGCGGGAACATTAGAAAGAAAAAATGTAACACGGGGAAGGCCATGCGAAAGGGACAGACCATGGCCCGTCGCTCGAGACAGAGATTTACTGGGGTCTAAAGTTGACTTAGTCTAGGCGTCATCATCCAAGGTCTTGAAGTAGCCAATTACAGCAACTCGAGAGATTCCGAACAAGCGGAGACTGAACTCTCCGCTCCGCTGGCCGATATCAGAATTAGGGCCCTCTAAGCGGACTCCGGTACCCGTCGGACAGGCTTCCGAACAAGCGGATTCAAGGTCTGTGCTAAGACGGCAGCATTCAGCGATGCTTGTTTTCGAAGCGCAAGAGCGGAAAACGCGAGGTAAACAATAAAACAAATAAAAGAAATCGAAAAAGTCGGATCGAGCGACCGAACGCGCCGCGCTCAAGCCACGAATCACGCCGCGCTCACTTGGGAAGCCTCTAAGCGGACCCTGCGCAGACCCCTTAAAAGGAAAGTCCGCCAAGGACTTTCCGCCAGCGCCTGACGGAGTCCGCTTACAAAGTGGTCCGGCCCGCCACGGTTACGACGAAGCGGAGCGGAATTCGGACTTTCCACTTCTTCGGTGTCTCTTGATTAACGAGCGGTGGGTGAGCACCGCGCCCCTAGCATGCAAACTGGCAGGCTCCACACATGTGTGACCTGCGCACACCACTAAGCGCCCATGCGAGTGGCCGCCAAGATCCTTACCCATCCTTTGTGTTGTTGTTGTGCCCGTAGCGTGAGGAACCCCACCGATGCAACAGCACCTGAGCACCTGTCGGTAGCAACAACCTGGAAACATCCGTGACGTGTGTGCATGCTCTGCGGCTCCCACTGGTGGCATGCAACCAGTGGCATAGACTGCAGGATTGGCCCAGGAAACCGCATACGCTTGCAGTAAGCGCTGGCCAGCCCCTTCAGCGGCTATAAATGAAATGCCCAGACTTGGGAGCATGGTGCAACTAGCAACAGCAGCCATTTGTCATATGCCACATCAAATGAGCCCACTCCACGTACCAGCGAAGCTCTGCCTGCAGGGAGGGAGGCAACAGCCGAGAGCACATCAGACTACGTATGAACAGGTGGCAAAAAAAGCCCATTGTCTGCTTCTGCTGGCACCCACACTCCCACCCAGCGAGCACTACGCAGCACCAACAACCACTCGCCTCCCTTACCCTCCGGCACCGTCTGCACCGCCTTGTCCACACAGACGGGCTTGACCGGCACGGCCGGCGTGGGCACCGCCGCTGGCTCTGGTTGCTTGTCGGCCACTTCTGGCAGCTCAACCGGCGCAATGTCCTCCACATGCACTTCATACGCCAGCTGGCACGCACGCAGCTTTTGCAGGCGGGCCTCCCGCTCCCATTCGGCGCGCTGTGCGGAGGCGCCCGGTGCCGGGACACACACAACATGGCACCCAGAACAAGAGGCGGCGAGAATAAGAGGCGGTGGGAACAACAGGACCGGGTGGTTGGGACACCATGCATCGGTTCCTCTGCTGTGTGAGGAGAGCAACAGGACCGGGTGGTTGGGACACCATGCATCGGTTCCTCTGCTGTGTGAGGAGAGCAACAGGACCGGGTGGTTGGGACACCAAGCATCGGTTCCTCTGCTGTGTGAGGAGAGCAACAGGACCGGGTGGTTGGGACACCATGCATCGGTTCCTCTGCTGTGTGAGGAGAGCAACAGGACCGGGTGGTTGGGACACCAAGCATCGTTTCCTCTGCTGTGTGAGGAGAGCAACAGGACCGGGTGGTTGGGACACCAAGCATCGGTTCCTCTGCTGTGTGAGGAGAGCAACAGGACCAGGTGGTTGGGACACCAAGCATCGGTTCCTCTGCTGTGTGAGGAGAGCAACAGGACCGGGTGGTTGGGACACCATGCATCGGTTCCTCTGCTGTGTGAGGAGAGCAACAGGACCGGGTGGTTGGGACACCAAGCATCGGTTCCTCTGCTGTGTGAGGAGAGCAACAGGACCGGGTGGTTGGGACACCATGCATCGGTTCCTCTGCTGTGTGAGGAGAGCAACAGGACCGGGTGGTTGGGACACCAAGCATCGGTTCCTCTGCTGTGTGAGGAGAGCAACAGGACCGGGTGGTTGGGACACCATGCATCGGTTCCTATGTTATGTGAGGAGGACTGAAGGCATCAACAACATTGCCAGCAACTTGCGCGTGGGCGTCCTGGGAGAGTCCTCTCCGAGGGGAGGGGTGCCTTCACTTGATAGATTCCTGGCATAAACTTCCACGGTGACTGCCACCAGCAACCTGCTCGCCTACGCCACTACAACCCTACCTTGTCCGGGCCCGGGCTGCTGGGTGAGGCCGCGTCGCTGTCCTCTGGTGCAGGTCGCGCCATCACGTGCACCACGGCCGAGGGGGAGCGGGGACTACCCATGCGGCTGGGTGCCCGCTGCTGCTGCCACGATTCCACATCAGCGGAGAAGAGTGTGTCGGATTCGGTGGCGCCACGGGGGCTGCTGCGGCGCTCGCCCGCTGAAGCCGTCCGCTGGAGAGTGCCTGCGCGCGCGGGGACAGGAGCGAGGCGTTGGATGAAGGGGGGAGGCGGATGGGGGGACGGATAAAGGCCGTGTGTGCCGCCAGCCATGCGCGAGCGGTGGGAGGAAGGCGATGGGGACATCAGGCGTCGTCCCCCAGGCTCTGGGTATGCGCACCAAAGGCAACGCGCCGTCAGCCATGACACTAGTGACCTCCTGACACGAGGGACGTCCTTATGCGAGTGAACTCCTGACACGAGGGACGTCCTTATGCGAGTGACCTCCTGACACCAGGGACGTCCTTATGCGAGTGACCTCCTGACACTAGTGATATCTATGATGCCATGATACCACCGTAGTTGTCCAAATAGCAGCAGGCGTTGTTCTGTACTGATCGTCTCCGTAAAGCCCGAGTTCCCTTCCCCCTCCGTTTTGCCTCTTACGCCCTGAGGAGCCCTGGCATACATAGAAGAGGCCTTTCTGGCCCTCCACACGGCTCTTGGCACGGCACGCACGATGTAAATGAAGTGTCATCAGCGCCTGTACACGTAGCAAAAGTTCAACAAAGTCCTCGTGCGATAATGATTTCTACTACAAATAGGGTCAGTACGGTACGGTACTTTAGTCGTGGTGCTGGCTGGTGATGCGTTCAGGGCATTCCACGGCGACCACAAAGGTCCACTGACATTTATGAATGTCGGCTATGAGCCGGCTATCCACAACGCCGCGGTTGAACAGCTGCGTCCGTCGCGCTAACGCTACTGGCACAAGTAACGGTATCAGGGCACCCGCCAACGCACAGGGATCGGGCGTGTCCCACACCATGCGTGGCAGGTAGCAGGTGAGCCATTGTGCCGGCCATCCCCCGCGCCACCCAGAGACGGCACGAGCGCGGCCAAGCATTCAACGGCCAAGCATCGCCACCCCTACCTTGAGCCGGGGCCACATTCACGTGGTTGATTGGGGGCAACGCTGCCGCTGCCGCCGCTGCTGCCGCCGCCGCTGCCGCTGCGGCCGCCCTGTTTGCGCGCTCGGTCTCCCTGGCCCTCTCGGCTTGCTCCGCCGCCAGCTGCTGCTCCAGCTGCTGCACGCGCCGCTGGACAAGGTGCTGCTGCTCCAGTTGCGCCGCCGCCTGCGTGGCACGTGGCAAGGGGGTGATTGCGGCATAACACCGTTCGGCGGTGAGTCACCTTGGGCCACCGTACACTCTCCGGTGAGGCCTCCATGGAGCCCCCCCATTAAGGGACATCCTGGCGATCCACTTCATTCTATAAATATATAGTAGTACAACTAGATATGTTATAAAATGCAGAGGATCGCCGGGATGTCAACCAGCAAGCAAATGCCTACCATAGCTGCCGCCATTGCTACCCGCCATCACCGCATGCTGCCTACCGCAGCGGCAGCCGTCGCCGCGCGCTCCTCGGCCGCCCTCTCCCTGGCGATGCAGCGCGCGAGCTTGTCCTCGGCCTCCTCGCACGCGGCGCGCTCGGCGGTGATGTCCGCCTGCAGCCTTGATACTGCGGCCGCGCGGTCGATGCGCTCGGATGACAGCAGCGCCTCGTAGCGGGCGATGGCCTCGTCCAGCTGGCGGTAGCGCCGCCGATACCGGCAAGCGTGCCAGGGACAAGGAACGTAAGGCACACAGAGGCAAAGGAGCACGCAGTACAAGGGACAGGAGACGTGGGGAACACACAGAAGGAGCGCGGGGCAAGGGTCAGGAGCCTCCAATAAAGCAACGCACACAACACGAGGAACAAGCGACAGGGGACATGGCCAACAAAGGGTGGTAAGCCAAGCAAGGAAGCACGTGGCTGATGGGTGGGCCAACGGAACAGACAGGGACATGGGCCAGTACATCGTGCATGCCGGGGCACTGCGGCGGTGAGGCTCCATCACTCTCCGCAAGATCAGCAGCAACAACGGATATGGCACCAACGCCATGATGCACTGCCCAAAATACCTTGGCCGCATGACATGGAAGGAACCACATAAACCCGCCTTAAACCGATACCAGCCAGCAAGCTCACCTCAGCTTGCTTCTTCTGTTGCGACAGCTGCACCTGCGCGGCCACCAGCTGCTTCTGCGCATGCTCCCAGTTGCGCCTGTGGGGTGGGGCAAGCACGGACACATGCACGCGAGGTGACCCCCCTGGTGGGCAAGCATGGGAGTGCTAGACAGCTCCGCTACGGCACCAACAGCCGTCCACAGGTGGTGAGCCGCTGGCAAGGAGCATGGAAGAAAGTGCAAAGGAGGTGGTCTAGGGAGACGCCGGCACATGTGAAATGAGGTAAAAGCAATGCCACTTGCAGAAGCGGAGCAATGAGCAGCAAGAAAGCCTGGCAAAGGGCACATCGCGGTGGTATGATGGAGAGAAAGATAGGGCAGGAAGATGATGCCACAGCGGGAGTCGTTGTTTGCTCGTCGCCAGGAGCAACGCAGCACCCCACCCCAGGCTTGTAATGAAGCCATGGGGGCCTGCAAACAAGCTGGTGCTGGTGGGAGACACATCTGCGTCCATAACTGGCCGCATGGGCCCTTTAGTACGCGCAAGACAACAAGAATGCTGCCATGACAGCTGAGCACATGCAGCCACGGTGGAACGCGGTGGGTGCACCACTCCGCATACTGCGTGCTGCCTGCCGCCACTCTGAAACTATCTCCTATCCTACATCGCCCTCTTACACGCAGCCACCCGCTAGATGATGCCCCCCTCTCCTCGCTCCCCCCCCCCCACACACAACTCTCTTCGCTTTCCCCCACCCATCCACCTCTCCTCGCTGAACTCGGCCAGTAATGCCTCCTCGCGTTGCTTGATCGCCTTGGCTGCCTCTGCGTTGCGGCGCGACCGCTCCAGCTCCACCGCCGCCGTCACGGCCGCGCTCTCGCGCTCCTCCCACGCCAACCGCAGCGAGTGGAGCTCTGCCTCCGCCTTGGTGCCGCGCATGCGGAACGCGGCCGCCTGGGGGGCGGGGGGGGGGGGGGGGGGGGGACAAGGGGGATAGAGGGGGCAAGGTGGCAGCAGGGAGTAGGTGCCCAGTCAGAACCATCTCTAGACCCTGCTGACTAACAGACATCAAGTCCGCAATTCAACGACGGGACACACACAACATTGGGAGGCTAAAAGGCGAAGACAAACGAGACACAGGCGAGTCGTACGCGCAGTTCTAGGCATGCGGGCCAAGGCAGACAGGCATCCGTGGGGAGCCATGTGACGCTCACGTGTTGTTTCCCCAGTGGGTGGGGATGATGGGACCCAGCCTGGGGTAAACGGGGGACACAGCATGGGAGTGACACATGAGTGCATGACCTGCAGCACCCGCACCTCTCCCGTGATAGCATGCCCTTAATGTTCCAGGACTACTCCGCATCCTGGGGTACTCCTCCACCCGCATCCTGGAGAAATCTTCCAGTCGACCTCTCCGCTTTGGTGTCCGTAGCAGCGAGCAGTGGTTACTTGCCAACCAACACAGGGCAGGTCCCACATCGGACGTGACCACCATTCAACCTGCCCATGGCCCCGCCGCCCTGCACCCACGGCGTTGCCACCTCGCAGGCAACAGTGGGCTACTGCCCATTCAGTCCACTCGGTCCACTCGGTCCACTCAGTCCATTCATTCCATTCAGTCCACTCAGTCCATTCATTCCATTCAGTCCCCTCCGTCCCCTCCATCCCCTCGGTCCCCTCGGTCCCCTCGGTCCCCTCGGTCCCCTCGGTCCCCTCGGTCCCCTCGGTCCCCTCGGTCCCCTCGGTCCCTCGGTCCCTCGGTCCCCTCGGTCCCCTCCATCCCCTCGGTCCCCTCGGTCCCCTCCGTCCCCTCCGTCCCCTCGGTCCCCTCCGTCCCCTACGTCCCCTCCGTCCCCTCGGTCCCCTCCGTCCCCTCGGTCCCCTCGGTCCCCTCGGTCCCCTCCGTCCCCTCGGTCCCCTCGGTCCCCTCCGTCCCCTCGGTCCCCTCCGTCCCCTCCGTCCCCTCCGTCCCTCGGTCCCCTCGGTCCCCTCCGTCCCCTCGGTCCCCTCGGTCCCCTCGGTCCCCTCCGTCCCCTCGGTCCCCTCCGTCCCCTCGGTCCCCTCCGTCCCTCGGTCCCCTCGGTCCCCTCGGTCCCCTCGGTCCCCTCGGTCCCCTCGGTCCCCTCCGTCCCCTCGGTCCCCTCCGTCCCCTCCGTCCCCTCCGTCCCCTCGGTCCCCTCCGTCCCCTCGGTCCCCTCCGTCCCCTCCGTCCCCTCGGTCCCCTCCGTCCCCTCGGTCCCCTCGGTCCCCTCCGTCCCCTCCGTCCCTTGGTCCCCTCCGTCCCCTTGGTCCCCTCGGTCCCCTCGGTCCCTCCGTCCCCTCGGTCCCCTCCGTCCCCTCGGTCCCCTCCGTCCCCTCGGTCCCCTCCGTCCCCTCGGTCCCCTCCGTCCCCTCGGTCCCCTCGGTCCCCTCCGTCCCCTCCGTCCCCTCGGTCCCCTCGGTCCCCTCGGTCCCCTCGGTCCCCTCGGTCCCCTCGGTCCCCTCCGTCCCCTCGGTCCCCTCGGTCCCCTCGGTCCCCTCGGTCCCCTCGGTCCCCTCGGTCCCCTCCGTCCCCTCGGTCCCCTCCGTCCCCTCGGTCCCCTCCGTCCCCTCGGTCCCCTCGGTCCCCTCGGTCCCCTCGGTCCCCTCCGTCCCCTCGGTCCCCTCGGTCCCCTCGGTCCCCTCGGTCCCCTCGGTCCCCTCGGTCCCCTCGGTCCCCTCGGTCCCCTCGGTCCCCTCGGTCCCCTCGGTCCCCTCGGTCCCCTCGGTCCCCTCGGTCCCCTCGGTCCCCTCGGTCCCCTCGGTCCCCTCGGTCCCCTCGGTCCCCTCGGTCCCCTCGGTCCCCTCCGTCCCTCCGTCCCCTCGGTCCCCTCGTCCCCTCGGTCCCCTCCGTCCCCTCGGTCCCCTCGGTCCCCTCGGTCCCCTCGGTCCCCTCGTCCCCTCGGTCCCCTCGGTCCCCTCGGTCCCCTCCGTCCCCTCGGTCCCCTCGGTCCCCTCGGTCCCCTCGGTCCCCTCGGTCCCCTCGGTCCCCTCGGTCCCCTCGGTCCCCTCCGTCCCCTCGGTCCCCTGGGTCCCCTCGGTCCCCTCGTCCCCTCCGTCCCCTCCGTCCCCTCGGTCCCCTCGGTCCCCTCGGTCCCCTCGGTCCCCTCGTCCCCTCGGTCCCCTCGGTCCCCTCGGTCCCCTCGGTCCCCTCGGTCCCCTCGGTCCCCTCGGTCCCCTCCGTCCCCTCCGTCCCCTCCGTCCCCTCGGTCCCCTCCGTCCCCTCGGTCCCCTCCGTCCCCTCGGTCCCCTCGGTCCCCTCGGTCCCCTCGGTCCCCTCGGTCCCCTCGTCCCCTCCGTCCCCTCGGTCCCCTCGGTCCCCTCGGTCCCCTCGGTCCCCTCCGTCCCCTCGGTCCCCTCGGTCCCCTGGGTCCCCTCGGTCCCCTCGGTCCCCTCGGTCCCCTCCGTCCCCTCCGTCCCCTCCGTCCCCTCGGTCCCCTCGGTCCCCTCGGTCCCCTCGGTCCCCTCGGTCCCCTCGGTCCCCTCGGTCCCCTCCGTCCCCTCCGTCCCCTCCGTCCCTCGGTCCCCTCCGTCCCCTCGGTCCCCTCCGTCCCCTCGGTCCCCTCGGTCCCCTCGGTCCCCTCGGTCCCCTCGGTCCCCTCCGTCCCCTCGGTCCCCTCGGTCCCCTCGGTCCCCTCGGTCCCCTCGGTCCCCTCGGTCCCCTCGGTCCCCTCGGTCCCCTCGGTCCCCTCGGTCCCCTCCGTCCCCTCGGTCCCCTGGGTCCCCTCGGTCCCCTCGGTCCCCTCCGTCCCCTCGGTCCCTCGGTCCCCTCGGTCCCCTCCGTCCCCTCCGTCCCCTCGGTCCCCTCGGTCCCCTCGGTCCCCTCGGTCCCCTCCGTCCCCCGTCCCCTCGGTCCCCTCGGTCCCCTCGGTCCCCTCCGTCCCCTCCGTCCCCTCGGTCCCCTCCGTCCCCTCGGTCCCCTCCGTCCCCTCGGTCCCCTCGGTCCCCTCGGTCCCCTCGGTCCCCTCCGTCCCCTCGGTCCCCTCGGTCCCCTCCGTCCCCTCGGTCCCCTCGGTCCCCTCCGTCCCCTCGGTCCCCTCCGTCCCCTCGGTCCCCTCGGTCCCCTCCGTCCCCTCGGTCCCCTCGGTCCCCTCCGTCCCCTCCGTCCCCTCGGTCCCCTCGGTCCCCTCCGTCCCCTCGGTCCCCTCCGTCCCCTCGGTCCCCTCGGTCCCCTCGGTCCCCTCGGTCCCCTCCGTCCCCTCGGTCCCCTCGGTCCCCTCCGTCCCCTCGGTCCCCTCCGTCCCCTCCGTCCCCTCGGTCCCCTCCGTCCCCTCGGTCCCCTCGGTCCCCTCGGTCCCCTCGGTCCCCTCGGTCCCCTCCGTCCCCTCCGTCCCCTCGGTCCCCTCCGTCCCCTCGGTCCCCTCGGTCCCCTCGGTCCCCTCCGTCCCCTCGGTCCCCTCCGTCCCCTCGGTCCCCTCGGTCCCCTCGGTCCCCTCCGTCCCCTCGGTCCCCTCGGTCCCCTCCGTCCCCTCGGTCCCCTCCGTCCCCTCGGTCCCCTCGGTCCCCTCGGTCCCCTCGGTCCCCTCGGTCCCCTCGGTCCCCTCCGTCCCCTCGGTCCCCTCGGTCCCCTCGGTCCCCTCCGTCCCCTCGGTCCCCTCGGTCCCCTCGGTCCCCTCCGTCCCCTCGGTCCCCTCGGTCCCCTCGGTCCCCTCGGTCCCCTCGGTCCCCTCGGTCCCCTCGGTCCCCTCGGTCCCCTCGGTCCCCTCGGTCCCCTCGGTCCCCTCGGTCCCCTCGGTCCCCTCGGTCCCCTCGGTCCCCTCGGTCCCCTCGGTCCCCTCCGTCCCCTCGGTCCCCTCCGTCCCCTCGTCCCCTCGGTCCCCTCCGTCCCCTCGGTCCCCTCGGTCCCCTCGGTCCCCTCGGTCCCCTCCGTCCCCTCGGTCCCCTCGGTCCCCTCCGTCCCCTCGGTCCCCTCGGTCCCCTCCGTCCCCTCGGTCCCCTCGGTCCCCTCGGTCCCCTCGGTCCCCTCGGTCCCCTCGGTCCCCTCGGTCCCCTCCGTCCCCTCGGTCCCCTCGGTCCCCTCGGTCCCCTCGGTCCCCTCGGTCCCCTCGGTCCCCTCGGTCCCCTCGGTCCCCTCGGTCCCCTCCGTCCCCTCGGTCCCCTCGGTCCCCTCGGTCCCCTCGGTCCCCTCGGTCCCCTCGGTCCCCTCGGTCCCCTCGGTCCCCTCCGTCCCCTCGGTCCCCTCGTCCCCTCGGTCCCCTCCGTCCCCTCGGTCCCCTCCGTCCCCTCGGTCCCCTCCGTCCCCTCGGTCCCCTCGGTCCCCTCCGTCCCCTCGGTCCCCTCGGTCCCCTCGGTCCCCTCGGTCCCCTCCGTCCCCTCGGTCCCCTCGGTCCCCTCGGTCCCCTCCGTCCCCTCGGTCCCCTCGGTCCCCTCGGTCCCCTCGGTCCCCTCGGTCCCCTCCGTCCCCTCGGTCCCCTCGGTCCCCTCGGTCCCCTCGGTCCCCTCGGTCCCCTCGGTCCCCTCGGTCCCCTCGGTCCCCTCGGTCCCCTCGGTCCCCTCGGTCCCCTCGTCCCCTCGGTCCCCTCCGTCCCCTCCGTCCCCTCCGTCCCCTCGTCCCCTCCGTCCCCTCGGTCCCCTCCGTCCCCTCGGTCCCCTCGGTCCCCTCGGTCCCCTCGGTCCCCTCGGTCCCCTCGGTCCCCTCGGTCCCCTCCGTCCCCTCCGTCCCCTCGGTCCCCTCCGTCCCCTCGGTCCCCTCCGTCCCCTCGGTCCCCTCGGTCCCCTCGGTCCCCTCGGTCCCCTCGGTCCCCTCCGTCCCCTCCGTCCCCTCGGTCCCCTCGGTCCCCTCGGTCCCCTCCGTCCCCTCGGTCCCCTCGGTCCCCTCCGTCCCCTCGGTCCCCTCCGTCCCCTCGGTCCCCTCCGTCCCCTCGGTCCCCTCCGTCCCCTCGGTCCCCTCGGTCCCCTCCGTCCCCTCGGTCCCCTCGGTCCCCTCGGTCCCCTCGGTCCCCTCGGTCCCCTCCGTCCCCTCCGTCCCCTCGGTCCCCTCGGTCCCCTCGGTCCCCTCGGTCCCCTCCGTCCCCTCGGTCCCCTCGGTCCCCTCGGTCCCCTCGGTCCCCTCGGTCCCCTCCGTCCCCTCGGTCCCCTCCGTCCCCTCGGTCCCCTTCGTCCCCTCCGTCCCCTCGGTCCCCTCCGTCCCCTCGGTCCCCTCGGTCCCCTCCGTCCCCTCGGTCCCCTCGGTCCCCTCCGTCCCCTCGGTCCCCTCGGTCCCCTCCGTCCCCTCGGTCCCCTCGGTCCCCTCGGTCCCCTCGGTCCCCTCCGTCCCCTTCGTCCCCTCGGTCCCCTCGGTCCCCTCGGTCCCCTCGGTCCCCTCCGTCCCCTCCGTCCCCTCGGTCCCCTGGGTCCCCTCGGTCCCCTCGGTCCCCTCGGTCCCCTCCGTCCCCTCCGTCCCCTCGGTCCCCTGGGTCCCCTGGGTCCCCTGGGTCCCCTGGGTCCCCTGGGTCCCCTGGGTCCCCTGCGTCCACCCCGTCCATCCCGTCCATCCCGTCCATCCCGTCCATCCCGTCCATCCCGTCCATCCCGTCCATCCCGTCCATCCCGTCCATCCCGTCCATCCCGTCCATCCCGTCCATCCCGTCCATCCCGTCCATCCCGTCCATCCCGTCCATCCCTTCCATCCCTTCCATCCCGTCCATCCCGTCCATCCCGTCCATCCCGTCCATCCCTTCCATCCCGTCCATCCCGTCCATCCCGTCCATCCCGTCCATCCCGTCCATCCCGTCCATCCCGTCCATCCCGTCCATCCCGTCCATCCCGTCCATCCCGTCCATCCCGTCCATCCCGTCCATCCCGTCCATCCCGTCCATCCCGTCCATCCCGTCCATCCCGTCCATCCCGTCCATCCCGTCCATCCCGTCCATCCCGTCCATCCCGTCCATCCCGTCCATCCCGTCCATCCCGTCCATCCCGTCCATCCCGTCCATCCCGTCCATCCCGTCCATCCCGTCCATCCCGTCCATCCCGTCCATCCCGTCCATCCCGTCCATCCCGTCCATCCCGTCCATCCCGTCCATCCCGTCCATCCCGTCCATCCCGTCCATCCCGTCCATCCCGTCCATCCCGTCCATTCCGTCCATCCAGTCCATTCCGTCCATCCCGTCCATCCCGTCCATCCCGTCCATCCCGTCCATCCCGTCCATCCCGTCCATTCCGTCCATTCCGTCCATTCCGTCCATTCCGTCCATTCCGTCCATTCCGTCCATTCCGTCCCCTCCGTCCCCTCCGTCCCCTCCGTCCCCTCCGTCCCCTCGGTCCCCTCGTCCCCTCCGTCCCCTCGGTCCCCTCGGTCCCCTCCGTCCCCTCGGTCCCCTCGGTCCCCTCCGTCCCCTCCGTCCCCTCCGTCCCCTCGGTCCCCTCCGTCCCCTCGGTCCCCTCGGTCCCCTCGGTCCCCTCGGTCCCCTCGGTCCCCTCCGTCCCCTCCGTCCCCTCCGTCCCCTCGGTCCCCTCGGTCCCCTCGGTCCCCTCGGTCCCCTCGGTCCCCTCGGTCCCCTCCGTCCCCTCGGTCCCCTCGGTCCCCTCGGTCCCCTCCGTCCCCTCGGTCCCCTCGGTCCCCTCGTCCCCTTCGTCCCCTCCGTCCCCTCGGTCCCCTCCGTCCCCTCGGTCCCCTCGGTCCCCTCGGTCCCCTTCGTCCCCTCCGTCCCCTCGGTCCCCTCCGTCCCCTCGGTCCCCTCGGTCCCCTCGGTCCCCTCGGTCCCCTCGGTCCCCTCGGTCCCCTCGGTCCCTCGGTCCCCTCGGTCCCCTCGGTCCCCTCCGTCCCCTCGGTCCCCTCGGTCCCCTCGGTCCCCTCGGTCCCCTCGGTCCCCTCCGTCCCCTCGGTCCCCTCGGTCCCCTCGGTCCCCTCCGTCCCCTCCGTCCCCTCCGTCCCCTCGGTCCCCTCGGTCCCCTCGGTCCCCTGGGTCCCCTCGGTCCCCTCGGTCCCCTCCGTCCCCTCCGTCCCCTCCGTCCCCTCGGTCCCCTCGGTCCCCTCCGTCCCCTCGGTCCCCTCCGTCCCCTCCGTCCCCTCGGTCCCCTGGGTCCCCTCGGTCCCCTCGGTCCCCTCCGTCCCCTCCGTCCCCTCCGTCCCCTCGGTCCCCTCGGTCCCCTTCGTCCCCTCCGTCCCCTCGGTCCCCTCGGTCCCCTCGGTCCCTCGGTCCCCTCGGTCCCCTCGGTCCCCTCGGTCCCCTCGGTCCCCTCGGTCCCTCGGTCCCCTCCGTCCCCTCGGTCCCCTCGGTCCCCTCGGTCCCCTCCGTCCCTCGGTCCCCTCGGTCCCCTCGGTCCCCTCGGTCCCCTCCGTCCCCTCGGTCCCCTCGGTCCCCTCCGTCCCCTCGGTCCCCTCCGTCCCCTCCGTCCCCTCCGTCCCCTCGGTCCCCTCGGTCCCTCGGTCCCCTCGGTCCCCTCGGTCCCCTCGGTCCCCTCGGTCCCCTCCGTCCCCTCGTCCCCTCCGTCCCCTCGGTCCCCTCCGTCCCCTCGGTCCCCTCGGTCCCCTCGGTCCCCTCGGTCCCCTCGGTCCCCTCGGTCCCCTCGGTCCCCTTCGTCCCCTCGGTCCCCTCCGTCCCCTCCGTCCCCTCGGTCCCCTCGGTCCCCTCGTCCCCTCCGTCCCCTCGGTCCCCTCGGTCCCCTCGGTCCCCTCGGTCCCCTCGGTCCCCTCGGTCCCCTCGGTCCCCTCCGTCCCCTCGGTCCCCTCGGTCCCCTCGGTCCCCTCGGTCCCCTCCGTCCCCTCCGTCCCCTCGGTCCCTCGGTCCCCTCGGTCCCCTCCGTCCCCTCGGTCCCCTCCGTCCCCTCGGTCCCCTCCGTCCCCTCGGTCCCCTCGGTCCCCTCGGTCCCCTCGGTCCCCTCGGTCCCCTCGGTCCCCTCGGTCCCCTCGGTCCCCTCGTCCCCTCGGTCCCCTCGGTCCCCTCGGTCCCCTCGGTCCCCTCGGTCCCCTCGGTCCCCTCGGTCCCCTCGGTCCCCTCGGTCCCCTCGGTCCCCTCGGTCCCTCGGTCCCCTCGGTCCCCTCGGTCCCCTCGGTCCCTCGGTCCCCTCGGTCCCCTCGGTCCCCTCGGTCCCTCGGTCCCCTCGGTCCCCTCGGTCCCCTCGGTCCCCTCGGTCCCCTCGGTCCCCTCGGTCCCCTCGGTCCCCTCGGTCCCCTCGGTCCCCTCGGTCCCCTCGGTCCCCTCGGTCCCCTCGGTCCCCTCGGTCCCCTCCGTCCCCTCGGTCCCCTCCGTCCCCTCCGTCCCCTCGTCCCCTCCGTCCCCTCCGTCCCCTCGTCCCCTCCGTCCCCTCGGTCCCCTGGGTCCCCTCGGTCCCCTCGGTCCCCTCGGTCCCCTCGGTCCCCTCGGTCCCCTCCGTCCCCTCCGTCCCCTCGGTCCCCTCCGTCCCCTCGGTCCCCTCGGTCCCCTCGGTCCCCTCGGTCCCCTCGGTCCCCTCGGTCCCCTCCGTCCCCTCCGTCCCCTCGGTCCCCTCGGTCCCCTCGGTCCCCTCCGTCCCCTCGGTCCCCTCGGTCCCCTCCGTCCCCTCGGTCCCCTCCGTCCCCTCGGTCCCCTCCGTCCCCTCGGTCCCCTCCGTCCCCTCCGTCCCCTCGGTCCCCTCGGTCCCCTCGGTCCCCTCCGTCCCCTCGGTCCCCTCGGTCCCCTCCGTCCCCTCGGTCCCCTCGGTCCCCTCGGTCCCCTCGGTCCCCTCGGTCCCCTCCGTCCCCTCGTCCCCTCGGTCCCCTCGGTCCCCTCGGTCCCTCGGTCCCCTCCGTCCCCTCGGTCCCCTCGGTCCCCTCGGTCCCCTCGGTCCCTCGGTCCCCTCCGTCCCCTCGGTCCCCTCCGTCCCCTCGGTCCCCTCGTCCCCTCCGTCCCTCGGTCCCCTCCGTCCCTCGGTCCCCTCGGTCCCCTCCGTCCCCTCGGTCCCCTCGGTCCCCTCCGTCCCCTCGGTCCCCTCGGTCCCCTCCGTCCCTCGGTCCCCTCGGTCCCCTCGGTCCCCTCGGTCCCCTCCGTCCCCTTCGTCCCCTCGGTCCCCTCGGTCCCCTCGGTCCCCTCGGTCCCCTCCGTCCCCTCCGTCCCCTCGGTCCCCTGGGTCCCTCGGTCCCCTCGGTCCCCTCGGTCCCCTCCGTCCCCTCCGTCCCCTCGGTCCCCTGGTCCCCTGGGCCCCTGGCGTCCCCTGGGTCCCTCTGGGTCCCCTGGTCCCCTCGTCCACCCCGTCCATCCCGTCCACCGTCCATCCCGTCCATCCCGTCCATCCCGTCCATCCCGTCCATCCCGTCCATCCCGTCCATCCCGTCCATCCCGTCCATCCCGTCCATCCCGTCCATCCCGTCCATCCCGTCCATCCCGTCCATCCCTTCCATCCCTTCCATCCCGTCCATCCCGTCCATCCCGTCCATCCCGTCCATCCCTTCCATCCCGTCCATCCCGTCCATCCCGTCCATCCCGTCCATCCCGTCCATCCCGTCCATCCCGTCCATCCCGTCCTCCCGTCCATCCCGTCCATCCCGTCCATCCCGTCCATCCCGTCCATCCCGTCCATCCCGTCCATCCCGTCCATCCCGTCCATCCCGTCCATCCCGTCCATCCCGTCCATTCCCGTCCATCCCGTCCATCCCGTCCATCCCGTCCATCCCGTCACCCGTCCATCCCGTCCATCCCGTCCATCCCGTCCATCCCGTCCATCCCGTCCATCCCGTCCATCCCGTCCATCCCGTCCATTCCCGTCCATCCCGTCCATCCCGTCCATCCCGTCCATCCCGTCCATCCCGTCCATTCCGTCCATCCAGTCCATTCCGTCCATCCCGTCCATCCCGTCCATCCCGTCCATCCCGTCCATCCCGTCCATCCCGTCCATTCCGTCCATTCCGTCCATTCCGTCCATTCCGTCCATTCCGTCCATTCCGTCCATTCCGTCCCCTCCGTCCCCTCCGTCCCCTCCGTCCCCTCCGTCCCCTCGGTCCCCTCGGTCCCCTCCGTCCCCTCGGGTCCCCTCGGTCCCCTCCGTCCCCTCGGTCCCCTCGGTCCCCTCCGTCCTCCTCCTCCCCTCCGTCCCCTCGGTCCCCTCCGTCCCCTCGGTCCCTCGGCCCCTCGGTCCCCTCGGTCCCCTCGGTCCCTCCGTCCCCTCCGTCCCCTCCGTCCCCTCGGTCCCCTCGGTCCCCTCGGTCCCCTCGGTCCCCTCGGTCCCCTCGGTCCCCTCCGTCCCCTCGGTCCCCTCCGTCCCCTCCGTCCCTCCGTCCCCTCCGTCCCCTCGGTCCCCTCGTCCCCTCCGTCCCCTCGTCCCTCGGTCCCCTCCGTCCCCTCCGTCCCCTCGGTCCCCTCGGTCCCCTCGTCCCCTCGGTCCCCTCGGTCCCCTCGGTCCCCTCCGTCCCCTCGGTCCCCTCGGTCCCCTCGGTCCCCTCGGTCCCCTCGGTCCCCTCGGTCCCCTCGTCCCCTCGGTCCCCTCGGTCCCCCGGTCCCCTCGGTCCCCTCCGTCCCCTCGGTCCCCTCGGTCCCCTCGGTCCCCTCGGTCCCTCCGTCCCCTCGGTCCCCTCGTCCCCTCGGTCCCCTCGTCCCTCCGTCCCCTCGGTCCCCTCCGTCCCCTCGGTCCCCTCGGTCCCCTCGGTCCCCTCGTCCCTCGTCCCCTCGGTCCCCTCCGTCCCCTCGGTCCCCTCGGTCCCCTCGGTCCCCTCGGTCCCCTCGGTCCCCTCGGTCCCCTCGGTCCCCTCGGTCCCCTCGGTCCCCTCGTCCCCTCCGTCCCCTCGTCCCCTCGGTCCCCTCGGTCCCCTCGGTCCCCTCGGTCCCCTCCGTCCCCTCGGTCCCCTCGGTCCCCTCGGTCCCCTCCGTCCCCTCCGTCCCCTCCGTCCCCTCGGTCCCCTCGGTCCCCTCGGTCCCCTCGGTCCCCTCGGTCCCTCGGTCCCCTCCGTCCCCTCCGTCCCCTCCGTCCCCTCGGTCCCCTCGGTCCCCTCGGTCCCCTCGTCCCCTCCGTCCCCTCGGTCCCTCGTCCCCTCGTCCCCTCGGTCCCTCGGTCCCCTCGGTCCCCTCCGTCCCCTCGGTCCCCTCGGTCCCCTCGGTCCCCTCGTCCCCTCGTCCCCTCGGTCCCCTCGGTCCCCTCGGTCCCCTCGGTCCCCTCGGTCCCCTCGGTCCCTCGGTCCCCTCGGTCCCCTCGGTCCCCTCGGTCCCCTCGGTCCCCTCGGTCCCCTCGGTCCCCTCCGTCCCCTCGTCCCCTCGGTCCCCTCGGTCCCCTCGGTCCCCTCCGGTCCCCTCGGTCCCCTCGGTCCCCTCCGTCCCCTCGGTCCCCTCCGTCCCCTCCGTCCCCTCCGTCCCCTCGGTCCCCTCGGTCCCCTCGGTCCCTCGGTCCCCTCGGTCCCCTCGGTCCCCTCGGTCCCCTCGTCCCTCGGTCCCCTCCGTCCCCTCGGTCCCCTCGTCCCCTCGGTCCCCTCGTCCCTCGGTCCCCTCGGTCCCCTCGGTCCCCTCGGTCCCCTCGGTCCCCTCGGTCCCCTCGGTCCCCTCCGTCCCCTCCGTCCCCTCGGTCCCCTCGGTCCCCTCGGTCCCCTCCGTCCCCTCGTCCCCTCGGTCCCCTCGGTCCCCTCGGTCCCCTCGGTCCCCTCGGTCCCCTCCGTCCCCTCCGTCCCCTCGGTCCCCTCGGTCCCCTCGGTCCCCTCGGTCCCCTCCGTCCCCTCGGTCCCCTCGGTCCCCTCGGTCCCCTCGGTCCCCTCGGTCCCCTCGGTCCCCTCGGTCCCCTCGGTCCCCTCCGTCCCCTCGGTCCCCTGGTCCCCTCGGTCCCCTGGTCCCCTTGGTCCCCTCGGTCCCCTCGGTCCCCTCGGTCCCCTCGGTCCCCTCGGTCCCCTCCGTCCCCTCGGTCCCCTCGGTCCCCTCGGTCCCCTCGGTCCCCTCGGTCCCCTCGGTCCCCTCGGTCCCCTCGGTCCCCTCGGTCCCCTCGGTCCCCTCGGTCCCTCGGTCCCCTCGGTCCCCTCGGTCCCCTCGGTCCCCTCGGTCCCCTCCGTCCCCTCGGTCCCTCGGTCCCCTCGGTCCCCTCGGTCCCCTCGGTCCCCTCCGTCCCCTCCGTCCCCTCGGTCCCCTCGGTCCCCTCGGTCCCCTCGGTCCCCTCGGTCCCCTCGGTCCCCTCGGTCCCCTCGGTCCCCTCGGTCCCCTCGGTCCCCTCGGTCCCCTCGGTCCCCTCGGTCCCCTCCGTCCCCTCGGTCCCCTCGGTCCCCTCGGTCCCCTCGGTCCCCTCGGTCCCCTCGGTCCCCTCGGTCCCCTCGGTCCCCTCGGTCCCCTCCGTCCCCTCCGTCCCCTCGGTCCCCTCGGTCCCCTCGGTCCCCTCGGTCCCCTCGGTCCCCTCGGTCCCCTCGGTCCCCTCCGTCCCCTCCGTCCCCTGGTCCCCTCGGTCCCCTCGGTCCCCTCGGTCCCCTCGGTCCCCTCGGTCCCCTCCGTCCCCTCGGTCCCCTCGGTCCCCTCGGTCCCCTCGGTCCCCTCCGTCCCCTCGGTCCCCTCGGTCCCCTCGGTCCCCTCGGTCCCCTCGGTCCCCTCGGTCCCCTCGGTCCCCTCGTCCCCTCGGTCCCCTCGGTCCCCTCCGTCCCCTCGGTCCCCTCGGTCCCCTCGGTCCCCTCGGTCCCCTCCGTCCCCTCGGTCCCCTCGGTCCCCTCGGTCCCCTCCGTCCCCTCGGTCCCCTCGGTCCCCTCGGTCCCCTCGGTCCCCTCCGTCCCCTCGGTCCCCTCGGTCCCCTCGGTCCCCTCGGTCCCCTCGGTCCCCTCGGTCCCCTCGGTCCCCTTCGTCCCCTCGGTCCCCTCGGTCCCTCCGTCCCCTCGGTCCCCTCCGTCCCCTCGGTCCCCTCGGTCCCCCTCCGTCCCCTCGGTCCCCTCGGTCCCCTCGGTCCCCTCCGTCCCCTCCGTCCCCTCGGTCCCCTCGGTCCCCTCGGTCCCCTCGGTCCCCTCGGTCCCCTCGGTCCCCTCCGTCCCCTCCGTCCCCTCCGTCCCCTCGGTCCCCTCGGTCCCCTCCGTCCCCTCGGTCCCCTCGGTCCCCTCGGTCCCCCTCGGTCCCCTCCGTCCCCTCCGTCCCCTCGGTCCCCTCGGTCCCCTCGGTCCCCTCCGTCCCCTCCGTCCCCTCGGTCCCCTCGGTCCCCTCGGTCCCCTCCGTCCCCTCGGTCCCCTCGGTCCCCTCGGTCCCCTCGGTCCCCTCGGTCCCCTCCGTCCCCTCCGTCCCCTCGGTCCCCTCCGTCCCCTCGGTCCCCTCGGTCCCCTCGGTCCCCTCGGTCCCCTCGGTCCCCTCCGTCCCCTCGGTCCCCTCCGTCCCCTCGGTCCCCTCCGTCCCCTCGGTCCCCTCGGTCCCCTCGGTCCCCTCGGTCCCCTCGGTCCCCTCGGTCCCCTCGGTCCCCTCCGTCCCCTCGGTCCCCTCCGTCCCCTCGGTCCCCTCCGTCCCCTCGGTCCCCTCGGTCCCCTCGGTCCCCTCGGTCCCCTCGGTCCCCTCGGTCCCCTCGGTCCCCTCGGTCCCCTCGGTCCCCTCGGTCCCCTCAGTCCCCTCGGTCCCCTCGGTCCCCTCCGTCCCCTCGGTCCCCTCGGTCCCCTCGGTCCCCTCCGTCCCCTCCGTCCCCTCGGTCCCCTCGGTCCCCTCCGTCCCCTCGGTCCCCTCCGTCCCCTCGGTCCCCTCGTCCCCTCCGTCCCCTCGGTCCCCTCGGTCCCCTCGGTCCCCTCCGTCCCCTCGGTCCCCTCGGTCCCCTCGGTCCCCTCGGTCCCCTCGGTCCCCTCGGTCCCCTCCGTCCCCTCGGTCCCCTCGGTCCCCTCGGTCCCCTCCGTCCCCTCCGTCCCCTCGGTCCCCTCGGTCCCCTCCGTCCCCTCGGTCCCCTCGGTCCCCTCGGTCCCCTCGGTCCCCTCGGTCCCCTCGGTCCCCTCGGTCCCCTCGGTCCCCTCGGTCCCCTCGGTCCCCTCCGTCCCCTCGGTCCCCTCGGTCCCCTCCGTCCCCTCGGTCCCCTCGGTCCCCTCGGTCCCCTGGTCCCCTCGGTCCCCTCGGTCCCCTCGGTCCCCTCCGTCCCCTCCGTCCCCTCGGTCCCCTCGGTCCCCTCGGTCCCCTCGGTCCCCTCGGTCCCCTCGGTCCCCTCGGTCCCCTCGGTCCCCTCGGTCCCCTCGGTCCCCTCGGTCCCCTCCGTCCCCTCGGTCCCCTCGGTCCCCTCGGTCCCCTCCGTCCCCTCGGTCCCCTCGGTCCCCTCCGTCCCCTCGGTCCCCTCGGTCCCCTCGGTCCCCTCGGTCCCCTCGGTCCCCTCGGTCCCCTCGGTCCCCTCGGTCCCCTCGGTCCCCTCGGTCCCCTCGGTCCCCTCCGTCCCCTCGGTCCCCTCGGTCCCCTCGTCCCCTCGGTCCCCTCGGTCCCCTCGGTCCCCTCGGTCCCCTCGGTCCCCTCGGTCCCCTCGGTCCCCTCGGTCCCCTCGGTCCCCTCGGTCCCCTCGGTCCCCTCGGTCCCCTCGGTCCCCTCGGTCCCCTCGGTCCCCTCGGTCCCCTCGGTCCCCTCGGTCCCCTCGGTCCCCTCGGTCCCCTCGGTCCCCTCGGTCCCCTCAGACCCCTCGGTCCCCTCGGTCCCCTCGGTCCCCTCGGTCCCCTCGGTCCCCTCGGTCCCCTCGGTCCCCTCGGTCCCCTCCGTCCCCTCGGTCCCCTCGGTCCCCTCGGTCCCCTCCGTCCCCTCGGTCCCCTCGGTCCCCTCGGTCCCCTCGGTCCCTCGGTCCCCTCGGTCCCCTCGGTCCCCTCGGTCCCCTCGGTCCCCTCGGTCCCCTCGGTCCCCTCGGTCCCCTCGGTCCCCTCCGTCCCCTCGGTCCCCTCGGTCCCCTCCGTCCCCTCGGTCCCCTCGGTCCCCTCGGTCCCCTCGGTCCCCTCCGTCCCCTCGGTCCCCTCCGTCCCCTCGGTCCCCTCCGTCCCCTCGGTCCCCTCGGTCCCCTCCGTCCCCTCCGTCCCCTGGTCCCCTCGGTCCCCTCGGTCCCCTCGGTCCCCTCGGTCCCCTCGGTCCCCTCGGTCCCCTCGGTCCCCTCGGTCCCCTCGGTCCCCTCGGTCCCCTCGGTCCCCTCGGTCCCCTCGGTCCCCTCGGTCCCCTCGGTCCCCTCGGTCCCCTCCGTCCCCTCGGTCCCCTGGTCCCCTCGGTCCCCTCGGTCCCCTCCGTCCCCTCCGTCCCCTCGGTCCCCTCGGTCCCCTCGGTCCCCTCGGTCCCCTCCGTCCCCTCGGTCCCCTCGGTCCCCTCGGTCCCCTCGGTCCCCTCGGTCCCCTCGGTCCCCTCGGTCCCCTCGGTCCCCTCCGTCCCCTCGGTCCCCTCGGTCCCCTCGGTCCCCTCGGTCCCCTCGGTCCCCTCGGTCCCCTCGGTCCCCTCCGTCCCCTCGGTCCCCTCCGTCCCCTCGGTCCCCTCGGTCCCCTCGGTCCCCTCGGTCCCCTCCGTCCCCTCGGTCCCCTCCGTCCCCTCGGTCCCCTCCGTCCCCTCGGTCCCCTCCGTCCCCTCGGTCCCCTCGGTCCCCTCCGTCCCCTCCGTCCCCTGGGTCCCCTCGGTCCCCTCGGTCCCCTCGGTCCCCTCGGTCCCCTCGGTCCCCTCGGTCCCCTCGGTCCCCTCGGTCCCCTCCGTCCCCTCGGTCCCCTCCGTCCCCTCGGTCCCCTCGGTCCCCTCGGTCCCCTCCGTCCCCTCCGTCCCCTCGGTCCCCTCGGTCCCCTCGGTCCCCTCGGTCCCCTCGGTCCCCTCCGTCCCCTCCGTCCCCTCCGTCCCCTCCGTCCCCTCGGTCCCCTTCGTCCCCTCCGTCCCCTCGGTCCCCTCGGTCCCCTTGGTCCCCTCGGTCCCCTCCGTCCCCTCGGTCCCCTCGGTCCCCTCGGTCCCCTCGGTCCCCTCGGTCCCCTCGGTCCCCTCGGTCCCCTCGGTCCCCTCGGTCCCCTCGGTCCCCTCGGTCCCCTCCGTCCCCTCGGTCCCCTCGGTCCCCTCGGTCCCCTCGGTCCCCTCGGTCCCCTCGGTCCCCTCGGTCCCCTCGGTCCCCTCGGTCCCCTCGGTCCCCTCGGTCCCCTCGGTCCCCTCGGTCCCCTCGGTCCCCTCGGTCCCCTCGGTCCCTCGGTCCCCTCGGTCCCCTCGGTCCCCTCGGTCCCCTCGGTCCCCTCGGTCCCCTCGGTCCCCTCGGTCCCCTCCGTCCCCTCGGTCCCCTCCGTCCCCTCGGTCCCCTGGGTCCCCTGGGTCCCCTGGGTCCCCTGGGTCCCCTGGGTCCCCTGGGTCCCCTGGGTCCCCTGGGTCCCCTGGGTCCCCTGGGTCCCCTGCGTCCACTCCGTCCATTCCGTCCATTCAGTCCATTCAGTCCATTCAGTCCATTCAGTCCATTCCGTCCATTCCGTCCATTCCGTCCATTCCGTCCATTCCGTCCATTCCGTCCATTCCGTCCATTCCGTCCATTCAGTCCATTCAGTCCATTCAGTCCATTCAGTCCATTCAGTCCATTCAGTCCATTCAGTCCATTCAGTCCATTCAGTCCATTCAGTCCATCCCGTGCATTCAGTCCATCCCGTCCATTCAGTCCATTCAGTCCATCCCGTCCATCCCGTCCATTCAGTCCATCCCGTCCATTCAGTGGATGCGGGTCATGTGTGTTCTGCCCCCCTCCCCCCTCCCTCTTCTTCTACCATGGGACTTTATCATCCATCATGCCACAACCTCATCCATCATCCTCTCCCAGCTCGGGCACCCTGTTACCTCCCCCCCCCCCCCCCCCCCTCCACCTCGCACACCCCAAGAGATTGAAAAAGACTTTGTCTGAGCGTCATATCGCTAACTCTGCAAACCTTTCTTCAACATGCGCCTCACCTCAGCCTCGGCGGTCGCGGTGCTGCCCTCTAGCGCCACCTTGTCGACCTCCAGCTGGGCCAGCCGGCGCCCCAGCGCGCCCGCCTTGGCCACCGCCGCCTCCAGCTGCTCCCTCAGCTTCTCCGCGCCCTCCTCCGCGTCCAGGCGCTTGCGCCGCTCCTCGCCTGCGTCGACGCGCACCTTGGCCAGCGACGCCTTGACACGGCCGCCCTCGTCGCGCAGCGCCTGCATCTCCTCCCACAGCGACTGCGAGGCGCCACGTGTCCCCGTGTGGTCAGGGCATGGAGGGTTGAGGCGCACCACGAGTTGAAGTGCGTACCATGCCACGCGGCGCTGGCAACACATCGGAATCTCGCAGATGCATCTTCCGAAAACCTTATATAACACGTTTCCCCAGATTGGGGCGGCAAAATAGCTGCAGCACGCATGCACCCACCCCACATGGCACGTCTTCTCCGCCTGGTTTAACGGCACGCATCTTTGTGCACTAGCAGGGATTTGGTGACCGCACCTAGCACCTGTAGTGGCTCAAAACAAATTAGGACAAACGGTCCATAAATGGACCCCCACAAATCAAATAGCTAAATAAGGGCTTCATTTGGGCTCACAATCGCTATTTGTAGCTTCAAGTCGTGAGGAGGGTTATATGTTAGTATCTCGCCTCCTGGCGCCATGTAAGAAGCCCCGCGTCGTAAACCTTGCTTCAATTTGCCTCACAATCATCGTTAGAAGACTCTTCTGGGCTGGTAAAAATAGTTTGGTAATTGTGATTCGTTTTCAGCCACTATGGCACCCCTCCTCCCACACCTTTTCTCGGCCCCATGTGACAGCAGCCAGCGCCCCCCCCGCTACCCCCCCCCCCTTCACCCCCTCCCTAAACCCCTAAACCCCTCCCCTCCCCTCTCCACGTGTTTTACCTTCTTCTCGGCCTCCATCGCGTCCGCCTTCTCCTCCCATGCAATGCGCCGCTTGGCCTCCTCCAGGTCTGCGCGCGCATGCATGCATGCATGCACACAAGCACAGAGGGACCAACCATCAGGCCTGCTCCCGGTCTGCAACCGCACCATGCATGCACAACCTTGTGCGCAAGTATTTCATACACAGCCAATTGTGCGCATGTAATCATGCACACAAGCTCCCAACCCGCGAGCCATCAGGCCAGCCACGAGCGATCACGTCGCCACCGCACGGCCAACCATCAGGCCAGATTCGAGCTGGGCAATGGCACCTGCGGCCCATGGGCGGGGCACTTGACGACAACTACGGGATTGGATGCTTGCGCTATGACCAGTAATTGTGGCAGGGGTCTCAAACAGCATAGCAGCGTTCACAGGCTCACAGATATTGCTAGTGAGAAATAGCTGGTTGTTTCTCAAACGGATACAAGGTGCGGCAGTCATACGTACAGTCCTTCACACCTTAAGTTGGGTTGGCTTAAGTTGGGTTCACGCCTTAAGTTGGGTCGCACAGGATTTCGGCATTCTAAGTTCAAGTAGTCAGAATAGTATATTTGAGTATCTTGAGTTCAAACTAGTACAATTTAGTAGAGCCATTCACGCCTTAAGTTGGGTTGACCCCTCGAAAACCTCTAACCCATAATAAGGCGTGAATGGCTGAACAGGATGTCATGGTTAGGAGGGATGGCACGCTGCCGCTGGGTGTGGCAGGGCGTTGTTCGCCCACCCTACGGCTTCGCAAGGCAAACCCAGCGCATCCCTTGCTCTATCCCATTACTCGCAGTCAGCTGATGCCCATGTGCTTGCGTATACCCACCTACCTGTGCTTGCGTATACCCACCTACCTGTGCTTGCGTATACCCACCTACCTGTGCTTGCCTATACCACCTACCTGTGCTTGCATATACCCACCTACCTGTGCTTGCGTATACCCACCTACATGTGCTTGCGTATACCCACCTACCTGTGCTTGCGTATACCCACCTACCTGTGCTTGCCTACACCCACCTACCTGTGCTTGCCTGTACCAACCTACCTGTGCGTGCCTATGCCCACCTACCTGTGCGTGCCTATGCCCACCTACCTGTGGTTGCCTATATCCACCTTCCCGTGCTTGCCTATATCCACCTACATGTACTTGCCTATATTCACCAACCTGGTGACGTCTCCTTGTTTGCATGCATGCTACATCAAGCAATGGTGCGGCCGGGCAAGCAGTGGTTGCCTGAGCACCAGCATAACCGCGGGACTGCCCTGCTCGTTTGACTGCTAGCCCACGGGGTGCCTATCTCCCTCTCCTCTCCATCCTCCACCATCGCCCCCTCTCCCATTGCCCACCACCCTCCCCTCGCTTGCCCATGCGGTCACCAAACCCTCCCCCCTGCCCCTGGTCCTCCCCACGGCAAACCCTAGCTCCCACCCACGGCTTGGCAAGGCAAGCGTCGTTGTGACACCACCGCAAGCACGCGCGGTTGCCACCCACCCCTCCTGTTCCTCTCCTCGCGCAGCGCCGCGGCCGCGTTGGTGAAGCAGCTGCTGTTGTCCGCGATCGACTTGAGCGCCGCATGAAGCGACTCGTTCCAGTTGGGGGGGGGGGCGCCACTCCCCGCCACGGCGCCCCCACCCCCCAGCACGCCGCCGCTCGTGTCCAGCAGCGGCAGCAGGGGCACATCGGGCAGAGGGCGCGGGATCTGGCTGGAGCGATGGAGGATCTCCAGGTCTGGGGGGGGGAGTACAAGGGGTGCTCATGATGGGTGCTATTGTCAGGGGTGCATGAAAGGGGATTCGCGATGGGGGTGTTCATGGGGTTGCATGGTGGGAAGCGAGGGTGCTAGGCCATCGTAGCCAAGGAATGGAGATGTTTCGCAGAGTCCGGGCATTCAGTGGACAGTGTGAGTGGTGGTGGGCAGGCAGACGCAGTGTTGGTGGTGAACAGGGGTGGTGGATTTGAGCCTGGAGCTGCCCGGGGGGCAAGAAGGGTCTGGGAGGGAACACGCCACCCAGTTCACATTGAAAGGATGGATTTACCCATGCCATGCAACGGAGAGCCATAACAGCTGGGGCAGGTTGAAAAACCGTGCTGCTGGTGCCAGCGAAGGCGCCATACCATGACCATGACCACCCTCTGCGCAACCCTGGTCCACCCCCCCCTGCCCTTGCCGAGGCATTGTGAGCATCAACCAGTTGGAAGGAACACGCAAGCTCGTGATGTGGCAGCCAACACGTAACCTCTCGCACGAACAAGGGTACACACCACATGGCCGGTCCACAGAGCGAAGGCCGTGGGCAGAGGGGACGGAGGAGCATGGCTCGCGACGGAACAAATCCTGGCTAGCGTCGCCTTGGCGAAACAGCGTGTCCTTCGAATGATAGGGAAGAAAAGCATAAAGGCAGGAAAAAGCTGCCAACACATCGTGGAAATTTCAAACAGGATCACCTGATGAAGCCACTGGCCAACGATCGCTGGGCCAGGGCCTGCTGTACGCTGATGTTTTTATGGGTGGAAGACCCAGGAGGGATTCACCTTACTAATTCAAAACAGCCGCAACGTGCCCTAGTACGTACCATCAAACACCCCTGAGTCGTAGATGCTCGCATAGCCCCCAGTTGCCTTGTTTTTGCGGCCTGGTGGCTTCCCTTGCCTGCGCCCATAGCCACCGGCCAGACACACGCATACATACACACGCACACACACATTGCGATCAACACCCACACCACCGTCGCATAGGTCACGTCAGCTCCAGTGCAGCCCCAACGCCTGGCCCTTAACTTCCCTCCCAGCCGCGCAACGGGCCCACTTAGCAGGCCTTGCCACCAGGGGCACACCTCTGCCAACCTGACTTGTGTCCCTGCAATTGCCTCCCCTGGTGTCCTACCATCCGCAATCCCTCAGCCACTCATAGGAACCACCGCTGCGCACGCTCCCCACTCATCAACCACCAAACAAATATCTCCCATCTCCGTGCAAAGCCCATTGTCTGCAGGCACCTCGGACGTGCCTAGAGGGCACTGCGCACGTGCATAGCAGGCACCTGGCTCCAATGTGCGCTACTTGGGAGGCATGCGCTGGGCAAGGACGTCTACATGCGCTGGCAGCATACATGTCTGTATGACTATGGGAATGGGACGGGTGACGCCGCGCAGCCGGCACGCAGCCGTGCCACCGCCCTCTTTTGCCAGTGTGTTTACTCTAGAACCTAACAGGTTGGGCCTACGGTAGTTGTAATTGTGCGGATGAGACATGCTCCAGAGGCCGGCAAGGCAGGCAGGCAGAAACCTCGGCAAGCAGGAGGGACCAGAAACAAAGTGCCAAGACGACGGCAGGCTCTTGCAGCATTTGAGTGCGGGGGTCATGTCTATGTTATGTCTTGTTCAATGGCTCGATTTTGTTGGGCTTGAAAGCAATCATGAGCTCCATGACCTCCCATGCGGAGACGTGATATTGCAATCATACTCGTGGATTCGTAACTGCCATAGCGACACGGGCGCTGCTAGGGGTGCGGTTATTGGAAGCTGCGAACTGGAACGTCAAGCCTCCTCTTCTGTCCTTTTGGAGGCATTTACATCCCTGATGCTTCATGCAACAGTACAGCAAGATGGCATCAACCCCAGTGCCAGGAAGTAGGTGACTGTTCCCACGTAGGACACTGCATTTTATGAGTAGGTCGTCCTATCCCATTCCATTTGCTAGCTTGTAGGCAGGGGCGTGCAGTTTTCACTGGGAAGGCGAGTAAAACGGCCAAACAAGGCGGTATGTTGAAGACGAGGCCATAGCGAGCACCATCTCTCCAAAAAAATACAGAAAAATGGTTTTGATGAAAGCTGCTGCCTGATACTATCTAAAGTAGATTCCACACGTTTATGGAGAGTAAACATGCCACTAGTTCATGTCATACTTCATTCCAAAAGAAAGTCCTGAAAGCGACGATGGCGTCGTATCGCATCTCCGTGATGCACGGAAAAATTCCTGAAATGCTAGTGGCGTACCTTCCTGAGCCGGCATCTTTACTCCTGTCTTTAAAACCTCCGAGATCCTCGATTCTCAACTTATGCGGGTTAAAGCCAGTGAAGGGGTGCTCCAGAGGCGGCCCTTCCATGTAGTTGGTAGCAAGCACGGTCAGATTGTTCCTTAAGGACATTGAGTCTTGGTGATTACGAACCATTTTCCAAAATGCTAGATGAGGCGCCTTCCTCGAGAGAGTAAATCTAAAGATCCTGTGACATCTCGGCAGTCATTTCGCAAACGCAAATTTCTTATATGATATGCCCGGGCCAAGGAAATGCAGCAGTAACAGCACACGCCGTAGCCACCGGAAACTGCTCCGGCTGCAGAGCCCATTCGGACATTTGATCAGCTTGCGACATCCTTTCCGGTAGAATTATCAACAATGTCGTCTACTTATCTAGCCGTCGCGCGTGTCCGAAAACTAGGCATCGGTGTCCATACATGTGACGCGAAACACACGTTTGCTTTGTTGGCTCAAGCACGTAACCTTGGGACTGCTCAAGCTTGTTCCCTCGCTCTTGTACAGCTATGGCCATCGCTGCTGCTACTGATATTCCAACCAACGTGTACGTAACATCAAGCCCTCCGAGAGCTTTATTTATTATTCAGTGTCCTACTCCCTAGCTCGGAATTAAGAAGCAAATTACCGTTCGCAAAGCCTGCCCTGGAACCGTGATCACGCCTGTTGCCTGATGGCAATTGCCCGTTGAACATGAATTTCCTAGAATTGTATTTTTTTTAATTTCCATAAAGTTTCCGAACGTTTTACGAAACTAGTTTGAACGTTTTTAGACAGGGGCCAATGGCCATTCGTGACCATTGACCAACGTTGGCCATGAAATCCTAGCAGGGGGCAGTGGGGGACATCCAGGAGGGGAATCCAGGTAACAAATAACAACGCACCTCGGCCTCCAGCTGATTGATTTGAAACATTGCTGAAGTCCTGCCAGTCAACGGCTACACTATACTACCTACACTACCTACTTGCCTCCGCCAGCACCGCTGAACGCGCTACAAAATTGAATACGGGAGCTTGGGAAGGGCTGCGCCGGCCGGAAGACCAGCCGGCTACCGAGAGCAGAGTGCGGATTGCGGACGTGCCAGAAAGATCTAAGGAATATATACGTGTCAGACAGATCCAGTCTTGTGCATGTTGTAGTTGTAGTTGTCAGTTGTGTCCCACGCCGCACATGGGCAGCAGAGAATCGATGGTGGCCGTACATGTGCACATGTATTTTGACTCGTGCATGTGCACATGTCAGAGTACCAAAACCTACCAAACCGTCTTCTCGATCTATGAGTGGTATTTGCCGTACTGTATTATTGGCCAGGCTCGATTTTCAACTGCAGTGGTGAAGAGTAGTGAAGATCTGGTGCCCGTCAGAGAGCACAAAAGGCAAGTCGTATGTCAGGAGGGTGGCGAGCGGTCGACACTCGACGAGTCAGCGACCCCTGTCCATTTGGGAAAACAAACCAGCACGAAATCCGCGCGCGGTCACACCAATTTCTGAGGACGCTCCGAAACTTTCCAACGGAAGTCGATGTTCTATAGAGATATGGCGCATTGCACTTGTTGTTGCAGTGATTTATGGAATTTGTGTCGTTACAGGGCTGTAAATTTCACGCTGTAGTCACTCCCCGCAATTATTATATTCAATAAGCAAGCGACGCGTCAATATTATATCAGTTCCTGGCTAATGTATGGACCACTAGCCCACATCAACCTGGAAGTCTGGAACTCCGCAATACGCCCCTCGTGCCGGGCTGACGGGATCAACGTGCTGCAAACGTAGCCCATGCTATACTGGCCAATGTCGACGTAGAAAACTCAGTTCTATTCGTGTGTGCACAATTAGTTTCGAATTATCCTTTAATGCCCGGCCTCTTTGCGGCGCAAGAGCGTCGATGTTTACCCCGGCTTAAAGTCAAAATGCCTTATGTAAATTTGTTTTTTAGGTGTTATAATCTCATCTAGTCACCGGCAGTTACGTCCCTCAAGGCCTCAACCCCATGGAGACCAATGGCGTCATCGTTGAGTCTCTTGGAAATCCCGCAAACAGTGACGGCCAAGGTGTCGATCATGTGCGCATGCCGACGACAGGGATACCAACTGATATGCAGCCCGAAACTTCGTCTTTGATGGCATCCGATACGCCGGCAGCAGAGTCGTCCTTGGGAACTTCTGCGACGTCGGCACCCACGGTGTCTTCTGCGGAATGTGTCAGCCCGTCGAAATTGAGAAGTTTTGCCGACGCGGCACACTTCGTAGCCATCACGAACATGTTTTCCGCGGGTTTCCGCACGCTTCGGGACATGGTGTCCCCAGACTGCTATATCCAGCTGGAGGACATGCAGAACGTGGGGCGCCTTGGTGAGGGTGCTTTCGCGACGGTGGATCAATACATGATGAAATCGGGCGAGGGGCCGGCCCTGGCGGTGAAAAAGTTGAAGATGGAATTTATTGCCAGCGGCCCAGAATTGAGAGATTTTGCCCAGGTAGGCTTGCCCCTAAACTTGACACACAGGGGGTGATTTTCTGACCCTTGGGAAATTGCAAGGTGATGATGGCCCTGCTGCCTTTACCCTTGCATGTGGCCTTAGGCCAACCAGTGAATGCCCCACACTGTCGCATTTTATTGCCGTGGCAAATGTAAATCTCTTGCCTGCGTTGATGCGGTGTATTCCATGCACATACCTTCAGCATCCCGCCCTTCTAGACAGCCAATCCGCAGTCGGTAAGGTATAGAGGCCACCCATCGTGCTTTGCCTTGTTCGGTAACTGTACCCATGTTGCAACCCCTTAGATTCCCGCTTCCCCGTCAGTTGGCAAGCCATGGCCACCCAGTCCATGGGACAGCCGCACTCCCTGTGTCTGCAGCACGCCATCGGTGCGTGCTAGAGAGCACCCCTGGGGGACTATCGGAGACTGGGCCCAGGCGGAAACCTTCCCACCTGTTTCAATCGCTGTACTTAGGGTAGACAAGGAGCCCACGCACAAGTTGTCAAGGCAGAAGGCATCCGGCGGTGTCTTACGTTGAAGCACTCAGGCATACCTGCTCGCCACATTTCCTGCGGCCCGATGAAAGGCCGCGGCATGGGTGAAACAATAGTCGTGCTTGAAGCAGCCACCGCCATAGGGGCAAGGGAATCTGTGCCCTGGGCTGCTGTGGGTGGTGGCTTGATTTTTACCGCCCAAGTCCCTTCCTTCCCTCTACTTTGGTTCCATCTGCATCTCCCCCCCCTGCCCCTGCCCCTGCCCCTGCCCCTGCCCCTGCCCCTGCCCCTGCCCCTGCCCCTGCCCCTGCCCCTGCCCCTGCCCCTGCCCCTGCCCCTGCCCCTGCCCCTGCCCCTGCCCCTGCCCCTGCCCCTGCCCCTGCCCCTGCCCCTGCCCCTGCCCCTGCCCCTGCCCTTGCCCCGGCTCTTGTCATCGTCTCTCTTCTGTCACGTTCTCTTCCCCCCCACACCTGGATGATCGTGGTTGGTGATTATGCCATGCCAGCTGCCAAGTTCGTTTGTTCAACTCCCCATTTGAGGCTTGAGCCCTGTTCCATCTTGCCTTCCACGTCTTGGCCTGACACACCGTGTGGTACTTGCATTCCTTGTGTGCTGTACTCCCGCAGGAGGTGGCCATCATGAAGAAGTTGAAGCACAAGAACATCTGCCGCTTCCGTGGCGTGGGCGATTACGAGGAGGATGGCCACACACGGCAGTTTGTGTGCATGGAGATGCTGCGGGGGGGGTCCCTAGGCTCCCTGATCCATAACAAGAGGATCTCGGTGGAGCAGGCATTCCAATACGCGCGCGACATCGCCTGCGGCCTGGCCTACCTGCACGAATCCATCCCGCCCGTCATGCACCGAGACATCAAGCTGGATGTGGGTTTAGCTCTGTTTTGATTGTGTCATTGTTGACTTTGTTGATTCTATCAGTTTGTCTCATCATATTTTCCCACGTTATTTTTGTGCATGTCTGTGCTATATATATGCATTAGCCTATGCAGACTGTTATAGGCACCGCATACGTGGCATGTGTTTTATGACCCACAGTTGCCTATGTAGGATAAACAGCATCATGAAAAAGCGTAGTGTTACTGGAACTGCATGGGGCTTTATCCTTCCTACCCCACCCTCTACTGCCCTGTCCTGTCCCACGCACACGACGTCATGCGCGCACCCACCCCACCGCGCATGCGGCGCAGAACATCTTGATCGACGCCGAGGGGGTGGCCAAGATCACCGACTTTGGCCTAGGCAAGTTTGTGCAGCGCGCGCTGGAGCGCCGTGCAACCGCGAAACGCATCTCCACCAGCATGGCGAAAGGGAGCCGCAGTGCCAGCGCGTCCAACACCAGCCCCGGCAACACCAGCGCCACCGCCACCATCAACAGCTCGCGCAACGGGCCTAGTGCCCCCGTCGTCCCGGGACCCGAGCCCACCAGCACTAGCAACACTGCATCGGTGCTCAGCTTCAAGAGTTTTCGGTCCGGTGGCTCTTGGTCACAGCATAGCAGCGGGGGCACGTTCAAGAGCATGCTCACGCGCAGGTGGGTGCCGCGTGCACAAGTAGACATGCTCACGCGCAGGTGGCTGGCGTCGCCGAGTGCCCAGCGCACCTGCAGCGGTGTGGAGGTGTGTGAACAAGAGGTTCTGGATGATGGCGCGAATCTTGAGGCCCACTCTGCTCGGACCTGCGTGCCGTTGTTATCCGTCGATGTTTTGTCCTCCGGTTTTGCAAGCAGGTGAAATTGATGGGTACCAAGGTGGTTACGTCGTTTTTTTTCCTCCTCACGCCATGATGTGGCCATGATTTGGCGGTCTCGGACCACGGGCGTCTGCTTCCTTCGCGGCTCTTCTGTAGACCCCCGGCTTAAGGGAAAGCTCGGCTCTCCCTGGTGTAGGGATAGCTAATCGCCCCCTGTCGCAACCCTCCTCTACTGACTTGCTTGACATGGCTGCTTGCACATGGCACGGCACATGTGGGTGACTCCCCCCCCGTCCCCCCCGCAGGTTCAGCACCAGAAAATCGGATATGCCGACAGGCGAGGCGGGATCGTACGCGTACATGGCCCCTGAAATATTCCGCCACGAGCACTACGGCGTCAAGGTAGGGTCACTGTAGAGTTACATGGTGTGGTCACTGTGGGGGGTCACTGTGGGACACAGTGGGGTGAGTATAATGGGTGTGCCTACCGACTGGATGCCGCGGACTCGTGTCGTATCCGTGTAGTATCTGCGGTGGCTGGGCGGTCGATTAGCCGGGTGTCCCCTGCGGCCTGCCACCCCCTGCGGCCTGCCTCCCCCTGGAGCCTGCCGCCCCCTGCGGCCTGCCACCCCATCAACAGGCGCGGCGGCGCGCACAAACCTGCGCTACCTGGGTAGCACCGTACGGCCGTCTTTGTGGCGGTGCGGCCTCGGTTCGCTAGCCACAGGTCTCCGGGAGGACATGCGTGCTGTGACAGCACATACCACAAGGGCAAGGCCAGTCACAGCAATGCCGGTGTCTCATGCCTGGATCAAGCCAGGGGCCCTGCAAGGCATGATGATCAGACAAGGACGCTCTGCCTCCATCTAGGCATGAAGCGTGCCCCTGAGCACAGTCCCCTACGCATGTATTGTGTAGCTGCATGTCCTCTTTCCTTGGTTGGAGCACCGAGCATGGCTGCGCCAAGCAGCGCTTCACTATACGAGCGTTCTGGCGTCTGAGGACCTTCATAGGTCAGTGAGAAACCCAGCGCAGGCCAGACACCGGGAATAGATCTCTTAACCGTAAGGGGTACATGAGCCGGGGTATACCGTGCGGGTTGTCATTGATGCGAGCTGCTGCACTCATGAAAATGTGCTTGACCTTTCATCTTTTTTCTGTGGGGGGGGCTTCCCTTACAGATAGGAAATAACGACGGTCGAATGGATGAATAGGTGCTGAATAGGTGCACATGGTTGGCACCCACTATCCCTTCAATCTTTCATTTCCCCGTCCGGCATTTCCCTTCCATCATTCCCATGCGCCCTGCGATGCCACCAGGTGGATGTGTTCTCGTGGGCCATCATCTTCTACGAGTTGGTCGCCGGTCGGCGCGCCTACGCAGGGTACTACCTCACCCCGGAAGAGATCGGCGCGCGGCAGGCATTGGAGGGCCGGCGGCCGATGGTCCCCTCCAAGTGGCCGACTGAGCTCAAACAGCTGCTAACGTCTGCATGGGCAGACAGCGCCGCCCTGCGGCCGTCTGCGTCGGAGATCGTCAAGCAGCTGGACGCTATGGTGGCGCAGGGCGTCCCACAAGAGCCCCTGAGGGCTGCCGCAACCAAGCAGGGTTGCCAATGCGTGGTCATGTGATGGACCGTGGGACGGGCATCTACTTGCGGCTCATGCTCAGACGTACATGCATTTTATTCTTATCCAACGTCACGGATCATTAATCCAACGTCGAACGTTGCCATTATATTTATGTATTGCACATCATGTATGTTAGAAACTTTTGGCCGCAGACTGAGTCTGGAGGAGGCTTGTTGGCCGATATTGATCCACCGGCTACCTGCAATCTACTTGGCCCACGGCTCCTGGGCCCTCTCGGCCAGCTCACTCAAGTTCAAAAGGGTGCATGCGAATAAAAGTTGTTTCGCTTAACGAAGTGGAAGGGTGTAAGCTGTGAAGAAATATAGAATATTCTTTATTTTAATAATACAGAATAAGTTGTCTTATTGAGATAGTTAAATAATGCATTAACATGCACGTGTGACTGCGTCACTTGAGCATATATAAGTCTCCTGCTGGTAGTCTTCTTTATAAGTCGATCCTCAGGGAAATGAATATGGGATGGGGTGGATGAATGTAGTATGTGAGCTACCATGGTCCGGATTCTCCCGATTTCTGGCCTGCGCTGGTTGTCTCCTTGATGTCTAGTTCCTCGTTGCAGGTTTGTGGGCATGCACCACAGCTAGCCCGAATTAATCGCTATGCTCATGCCAAACCTAGTCACACGCAGAGGCCCCACCGACTTGGGGGTGGTGCATGTCTTTCATTACTGTCGATCTGCCACCTGTCTTTATATGCGTCATTTGCCTCCATATTACAGATAAACCAGTGGCCGGTTCCCCAGGCGTGAGCCCACCCCGGCGCGAGGGTAGCACATTAATTAATTAATTAATAGACACGTGACTGCGTCACGTGAGCATAAGTCCTCAGTGGGAGGGGAACATGGGATGGAATGGATGGTATAAGCTATCTAGGTCCTAGTTACAGGGGTGTGGGCACCGCGGCCCGAATCGCTATGAATGCCATACTTGGTCACACGCGGAGCCCCCACAGGCTTGGGGGTGGTCTCCTTCATCACTACTTGCCATCTATCCTTGCGCACCATCTGCCTCCATATTACAGACAAACCAGGAGGCTGCCCGGGGGTGAGCCCGTCACGTCTAGTGTAGCACATGTCCATGCCGAGTCTATCACGAAAAGTCCACGGGTGGCGGCCCTGCCGCGCGCGGCCGGGGGCACGCCAGGTGAGGACATATCGCCCAGGCTGGGCGGGCTTGGTGCCAGCTAGTCTATCTGATGTATCTACCTGATCTGTGCGGGCCAGGTGCCCGGCTAGGCCCAGGCGCCTGTGCCTAATAATGTGGGAAACATAGGGCAAATCAGCGTACAAATCCTCATTACTAATGTGCAAACCAAAGGGGATGTTAAGGGCCTTGCGCAGCATCTTGGTGACGGCGCCGTCGAGTCGTTGCTCCAGCTCCTGCATCAGTGTCCACGTCTCGGCGCCGTAGGTCAGGATCGTCAGAATGACGACCTTGAAGAGGTCACGCTTGACGATCCGGGGTAGGGCGGGGTTGCTCCACCAGCGGCGGTGGTCATGGAGGTGCGCCCACGCCATGCCGATCCGTTTCGTCATGTCGTCCTCGCAGTCAGGAAGCCAACTGCCGAGCAGCTTGAAGCGGCCTGAAGTAGGGTAGTTGACCTCGGCATCGTCTAAGAGGCGGAGTGTGGGTGGGGGCACATGTCCATGCCTAGCCGCGGGCTATCGCAGAAAGTCCATGGGTGGTGGCCCGCGGCCACGCGCGGCCCGGGGCACGCCATGTGAGGACGAAACGCCTGGGCTGGGCGGACTTGGTGCCAGCTAGTCTATCTGATACATGTCTACCTGATCATCTGTGTGTGCGAGGTGCCGGTATAATTAATTAATTAATTCCTGGCAGACAGCAGACGTACCACCTGCAGTGTCACAACCCGAGTCATCACGAGGTTTCCAAAGTCAACTCAAGATGGCCAGCCACTCATTGAAGTTTCTTCTTCACACTGTCCTGCTGGGGAGTCCCGTGATGATGATGAGGCAGACATCTATACTATCGATACACTTTGATTAGGGCTGTTTGTCTATCCAGCTAATCTAGCCTAGGGGGCGGGGCCCCTGCCTGCATTGTTGCGGCCAGATATGCATGGCAGCATCCAGCAATACCGTTGTGCAAGGCCCATTCGGGGAACAGACTTGTGGCAAGGAAGGGGCAGCTGCCACGCTGGCTGCAGCAACAAGTGGGCAAGCTGCTACACAGACACCACGCAGTCTGGCTGGAGTACTTGTCCACTGGATGTGCTGCATGCTCTCCACCGGCGAGTTTGTCTTGGCATCCCAGCACACAAAGAGGGCCTTGCGCAAGCTACCGTGGGGACAGGGTGCGTAGCGACGCAGCCACACGGTGTCCTCATACAAGGGCTGCCCTGAGGGCTAGCTCCGTGCCGAGATTGGGGTTCTCGGCCGCCGCGATTGGGGTTGTTGGCCACCTGAGAGCCTCTCCATCGCTGTGTGGACCCTCTTTTCCAAGACATGAAGGCTTCATCGATGAAGACTGTGGTGATGAAGGCATGAAGACCCACTGTGTCACACCCACGCGCAGCGCACTACGTCGCGGAAGCCTTGCCACTTGCGACCGCCCCCTTGTCCCCCTTGCGCGCAAACCCCAGCCCCTTGAGCGCGAGCGCCTCTGCCTTTGCCCGCCGTTCCACCTCCGCCTGTGCCCACTCGGCGCGCTGCTTGGCCTCCTTGTCTAGTTCCGTGCTGGGTGGCCGCGCCGCCAGGATGGCGGCCTGCACCGCGGGCGTCCACGCGCCCTGCACCGACACGATGCTTCCTCTCGTCACGCGGGGGATGGCCCGCTGGCTGGAGCGGCCCACCCCGTTGCGGAGGGTGGCTACAAAGGAGGACACCTCATCAGGGGCCAGGTTGCGCAGGGGCACAGCCTTCTCCACGCCGTTGACTGCGTTAGGCAGAAGACACATGGATGGGCGCAGGCGATGCATGAGTGTACCTGCCACACCCTAGTTTGATACGGGCGGGCAGGTTTGCAGAAAAGACGATGCTCCCTTCATTTTGCTTAAGAAACCTTAACAAGCCAACAAAACCCGTGCTGGGAGTATCAGGTGGGGGGCTCGCTGCCATGAACCGCCGCCTCGCCACATTCCATGGTTTGAACAAAGCAGCATGCGGAAGGTCCTGAACCAAAATCACTGTCTATTTTTGTGGACGTGCACATGGGCACACGGAATCTATGCGTGCTGCAATGCCACTTGTGCAACAACGCAGCCTCCAGACGAAACCACGCAGTTCAGGCACGTGCACATAAAAGCAGTGTCAGGCTTGTGCATACAAAGTGGAATGGCAGCAGGGCTTCCCTCTCCCTTGAAACTCACCATAATACCCTTGCAGGTAGGGATGCCCTTGCCTAGTGCGATTTACTTCCACCTGGAGCTGAGGGTTTGCTTCCCGAAACGCAGGCAGCATGCTCTCCACGTAAGCGCTGCAGGGTGGTATAGCGTTTCAAGTGTCAGCAACGGCAGCCACACGAGCAGTCGATAGAAAATTAGCATCTGAAGTTCCTAAGCTCGTGGCAATACCCCATAATAGGTAAGATTCGACGATGATGTCAAAAGAAATGATAAAGTAAATGCCATGATTTAGCATGCATGTCTGACAAAGCTACAATCTCGACGGTTGCGCTACCTTGTTCCTCTGCTGCTACCATCCCCGCTGTATTTAATCACAAGCTTCTTTAGCTGCCAAACCCCTCGCCTCGACATGGCTTAGAAACTAACGCTTGCAAAGAGTAAACCACCGCCCCCTGGAAGGAAGCCCTCAATTCAATCCCCGCCTTTCGGCATTCCACGGACCGTAGGCAAACGGACAGCCCCACAATCCCTACACACAACCTTCCAATGCCTTATGGCGTAAATGTCTCCATCAATGACCAAACCGTAGGCTTTCGTTAACAAAATGGCCACTGACCGCCAGGTAAGGCCGCGACGCGCACCCCTTATAAACCTTGCGTGCTTGGATTCCTACATGAGGTTGGTACATGTATGGTTGGACTTCTTGCCCAAAATGAGCTTTGGTACAGTATGACCAGGTTGGACTTCTTTCTGGGTATGTACCACAGTACCAGTATGTAAGTTCTTACCGGTAATTGCCTGCTTTCCACTGCATGAGGCGGTCAGCCTGTCACCGACAGGCTCCTGTCACGGGCTCCCCGTGGCAGGTGAAGGCAGAAACTTCTCAAGCACCCTAGGCCGTACACTAGAGGTACTCTAGAGGTAGAAAATCCGGCTCAAGCGACGCGAGGTGATGACGTGGATGGACGACCGGCAACCCGGCGCTGGCTTGGCATCCACCGGCAGGAATGCAGGATTGATGATCATGACGTGCAAGCTTGGCGCCAGCTGCGTTCAGAGGACGTTATTAGAAAGGTGAAATTACGCTCGCAGCATCTAGATCAGGTAAAGCAATAATTCCGCCATAGCTAGCACAAGAGTACCTATCTACGCTCGAAAGTAGGTACGAAGCGGGGGAGGGAGCCGTTTATAATTACGCGGTTTCCTCTCAATCCCCCTCCTGCGTTCCTAATAAGATGGCGCGCGAAGCGTATGACAACCCGGCAAATCCAAGCGAGTGCTATGTGTGGGGCTACAACGCCAGTGGGCAATGCAGCGTTAGCAATTCTGCTTCCCCGTGGCCACTGCGGGGAGCGGGAGGGACAGGAAGGCTCTCTTCGGTAGCATGTGGATGGGCTCACACCTGTGCGATATCGTCCACTGGCGTGCTGTATTCTTGGGGTTCGAACGAGTTTGGGCAGGTAATTCTACGCTGGGCTTGAAAAAAGACTTACACCAGGAACTCACGGGGCCATTGCGCGGGGACATTGCCTTTTGCCGCGAAACCTTGATGCGGCTTCCTGTGAAGCAACGCCCTGGCACAATTCTTTTTGTCATCGTCCAGGCATTTATGCATGTCTTGGTGGCTGCGGATCTGCGCTACCGGGTTGGCCACGACTGTCATAATTCTCGTCAGAACCGCCTTCGCTGGGTTTCACGTGCGATGATGTCGTTTCACCGTAATAACACCGTGCCAATGTAGGGTTTCCGGGCGGCGTTATCTGCTAAAGCTACGTTCCCGATAAATTGCTTTGGAAATGTTATCAACCTTGCGTAGACTCTCCCGCCCTTTTGAAAGTTGCCCCCCTCTGATGTTGTGACTGTAAACGCATCGAGTCAGTTGTTTACTTGTACAGGGGGCTGGTGCGCTCGCATTCCCCACAGGCTATAGCCTTCACAAGCACTCTAAAAGCACAGGAGCTTACTGTGCCACGCGGTATTCTCGGGGTACAGGAAATAGTGATAAAAGAAGTATTGTTGAGATTATCAAGGTAGCCAGTACAATCTATCGTTCGGATGAGGCTGAAGCTTATGCGGAGTGCAATGCTAAGTTTTCTAATGATTGATTGTGTTCTTGGCTGTTCTTTTATGCGGAGTGCAATGCTAAGTTATTCTCATGATTGATTGTGTTCTTGGCTGTTCTTTGACCAAGTCCCTAGCTCATAAACTTCCTGCCATCTAGGATGATTATACGTTGAAATTAATTAGTGAATGCTTCAGCTACCAGAGTTAGTGTGGTTGTCCCCCCCCCCCCCTCTCCTCTGGGTGAACCAATTAAACCATAACACTTGATCACCTGCCCCCCCCCCCCCTCTCCTCTGGGTGAACCAATTAAACCATAACACTTGATCACCTGCCCCCCCCCCCCTCTCCTCTGGGTGAGCCAATTAAACCATAACACTTGATCACCTGCCCCCCCCCCCCTCTCCTCTGGGTGAACCAATTAAACCATAACACTTGATCACCTGCCCCCCCATAGCATTGTGAGCCCTCCAGTCTCGCCTCACGTACTGCGGGAAGCTCATGTACCACACATGCCCCCATAATCAACCACCATCTACTCATGCCTCCATAATCAACCACCATCTACTCATGCCTCCATAATCAACCACCATCTACTCATGCCTCCATAATCAACCAACATCTACTCATGCCTCCATAATCAACCACCATCTACTCATGCCCCCATAATCAACCACCAGCTATTCATGCCCCCATAATCAACCACCAGCTATTCATGCCCCCATAATCAACCACCAGCTATTCATGCCCCCATAATCAACCACCAGCTATTCATGCCCCCATAATCGGCCACCATCTATTCATGCGCCCATAATCAACCACTATCTGTTCATGCCCCTGCCTTCCCCCCTTTGCTCGCCGGCACGCGCCACTCTTTGCCCCGGCTTGCATTCCTCCCCTGTCACCCTTCTCTTGCTGGCCCACACCTGCCTGCCTCCCCTTCTCTTCCCTCCCCTTTCCTTCCTTCACTGGCGCGCGCCACCAGCTGGGCGACGGCACCGAGGTGGACCGCGCCAAACCGGCGTGCGTGGCGGCGCTGGCGGGGCACGCGGTGGTGGAGGTGGCGTGTGGGTCGCACTTCTCCGTGGCCATCACCGCGCCAGCTGGCAGCGCCGCGCTGCACCGCGCCAACAAGAAGCGGCACAACGACGAGGGCGATGAGGACGACCAGGAGGAGGGAGGGGCGCTGCGCCGCATGGGTGGCATGTCGCCCCCACTGGTGCACGGCGAGGGGATCGTGGACGGGGCACGCGCACGCGAGCCACAGCCCATCAACCTGTGGGTGTGGGGCCGCTACCAGCTGTCCAATGTGCCCCAGAGGCTCCCTGGGGCGTTCCCCTGCGGCACGGTGGGTGGGGTCATCCAGGGTGTTTGCATGGTAACGGACAGTTGGTTGTGTGTAGCCCCATGAGGGGGTGGGTGCGGAGAGCTCTTAAGGTGCACAGGGGTTTCATCCTCGCCATAGGAGTACATGGTGCCCATTATGTTCTGGAAATTCCATCAAGGGCGGGTGCATGCCAGTTGTTTATTTTTTCTGATTTGGCTGTTTTGTGGCACGTCAGGAACATTTTTGGGGGCACCTTGTGCACCAGCTGTCCCTTGCTGGACCCTTGCCGAGCCCCTTGCCCTCTTCCTTGCAGGCCAATCCCCGGTCCACCCAGCACACGGGTACCTCCTCCCCGTCCCAAACTCCCGGGCTGAACCCCTCTCGACGTGCGGCTCCTTGCTGCGTGCACGCAGGTGGTCGTGCGCGTGGCGTGCGGCAAGACGCATGCAGCCGCCGTCAGCGCGGATGGCCTGCTGATGACGTGGGGGTACAACGAGTGCGGGCAGCTGGGGTTTGGCTTCCGTAGCGACGGGCAGCAGCGGCCGCGGCTGGTGGCCGAGTTTGCAGGCGACGCCGACGAGGGTGGTGGGGTTGAGGCGGGGGGTGACCATGGCGGCCACCGGTTGGTGGGGATGGAGAGGGCGCATGGGGGCAGGGCGCACCACCCAGCGGGCGCGCCAGGCGTGGCCATGCCCTCGCTGACGTCAGCAGCCGGGTTGGTGGCGGGGCTGGCCTCCAACACGTCCGCACCGCCCGCGCCGCGCATCCGGGACGTGGCGTGCGGTGACTACCACACGGTGGCGGTGACGTATGATGGAAGCGTGTACGTTGCACCCCATGGTTGCATGCACGTGCAGTGTTTTACACGCACATGCGGTGCTGGGGTGGCTTGGCTTGTTTTTGGTGTTTGGTCCATGGGCTCCTCTCGCCCCTTTCCCCCTTGCTTCTTGTTTGTGACAGCGTGACCACGCCTTGCAAAGCGTTCGTGGGATGCATCCACGTGGCATGGCATGCGAATGCCATGCGAATGCCAACGCGTCCATGACCTGCCCGTCGGTTTGCGTTGTCTCGCCTCCCATTCATCGCCCCCTCCCCCTTCTCCCCCCCTCCCAGCTACTCATGGGGCTCGGGGGAGCTGGGCCAGCTGGGCCACGCCACGTTTGAGGGCCCCCCCCTGGAGCTGCTCCCTCGTCGCGTGGTCGGACTGGGCCCGTCTGCCAGCAGCCAGTGTGGCGTAAGCCTGCGCGTGGCGCGCGTGGGATGTGGCCAGAGCCACAGCTGTGCGTTAACGGATGGCGGCGCCTTCCTCGTGTGGGGGTACGGGCAGCACGGGGCGCTCGGCACGGGGCGCGAGGCGGTGAGTAGGGGCAGTGCGTGTGGCGGTGAGTGGGCGCAGATGGAGGGCCTTGATACCTCCACACACTTGGCATGGGAGACCCGGTCGCTCATGGACACCCGGAAACCACGGGTTGGGTCAGTCGCCCATGCCCCCCCCCCCGTTCCCGTACGCCACTGGTAGAGCGCTGGTGGAGCGCTGGTAGAGGGAGACTCTGGTCACCATCGTGGCGCCACATAATGCCATGAATAGTTTTGCCCTTCGGTTGCGGTGGGTCCTAAATGCAGGCAGGCACGGTCAATGGATGACATCACTTTGGTCGTTAGACACTTTGGTCAATGGATCACAAGAGTTTTCTTCTTGGTGCCCCCTCCCCCCTCGTTTGTCGCCGCTGACCATGTTTTGTTCTGGCCTGTCTGGTGTGCTGGCTGTACCCCTCATCATGGCGGCGCATGGACACTGGTTTGCTTCTGTCCACCCCCATGGGTGGACCCAGTGGACGCCCTTCCGTGCGCGTGACTACGCGGGGGGGTGGCAGCGCCGCGGCATTGTTGGGGTCGAGTGGCAGCCGCGCCTGCTCATCCCGCGTGGTGTGCTGCGCTTTGCCAGCGGCGACCACCACATGCTGGCCTACCTGGCCAGCGGGCGGCTGCTCGGGTGAGCACATGCGCGGACGTGCTTGCGTGTCTTGCCTGGCCTTGCCCAGGTGTGGCGAGTTGCTTGCTGGGTAGTCCGTTGTGCAATCGGTCGGCGTCACATGCCATGCTGCGTGGCCTGTCTGCGGTCACCGAATGCTGTGCATGGGCGGGTCCGCCACATACATGCATGGCCGCATTTGGGTACCACTTGGCCATGCTTGGGGATGACAGATATCAAAAAGCGGTGGAGAATGCGCTGCCACTTCCTGGTGTAAACCCTCCCCAAGAGAAAGCAGGTCTGCTCAGCCCCATGTCTCGACTCGTTGAGGTCATGCTCACCAAGATGCTGACTCTCTCTGGTCATGCTGACTCTCGTTGATGCGTTGCTAACCGACATGGAAGTGGAGCTGCATTGTTGCAATGGCCTGGTCACGGTGGATGGTGTCGGAGCGCCCCCCTGGGCTCACTATGGAGTATTGCGGCTACATGAGGGGGGGAGCGGGACCCTACAGGCCGACACCTACCTTGCTTCGTCCCCTGTCGCCCTCCGCACCTAGGCCTTGTCCGCACCCTGTATGCTCACGCTCTTGCCCCTGCGTTCTCCTTAATTTGTTTGTATCTTGCGGCTCGCGCTCCCTTGCGTGCTATCCCACGGCGTCATCGGCGGCGCCACCCGTCCGTGCGCCAAACTCCCATCCCACATCGTGCACCCTGGGTGCGTCAGCTGGGGCTACAACCAGTACGGGCAGGCGACGGGCGAGCGGCGGCCCGACTGCTGGGAGCCTACGGAGATTGACGGGTAAGGCGGCGTGCGCATGAAAGCTTGCCATGAAGCGATGTTCGCATGAAAACTTGCCATGAAGCGACGGGCGCATGAAGGCTTAGGGGGGTGGAGGTAAGCATCATGCGCGTGAAGGCATTACATGAGGCAGTTGGCGGGTGGAGTGGAGCAATACACGGTGAAAGCGATCACATGGGGCGACAGGGGGGTGGGCAGATTAGACCGGGATGGGGTGGCCCTTGGGTCAGGGTGTTGTAATGATAGCTTTTCGCACACTGTCAGCATCTTGGCCTGCATGCACGCAGTTGGAACAATGTGCTCAGCAAGGTTGACGTGACACGGACTTGCACTACTGGATCTTTCTAGCGCCACGTTTATGATGGACTCATTCAGTTTACAGTTGTGGAATCGTGCCATGTTCAAGTGTTCGTGCGTTGCCATGGACGATGGAACAGCAAATAGGGTCACTTTCGCCTATTCACATGACCCATCATACTGCTTTGTTTCGGGGGCGTGCATCATTATGCGTAGTATATCAGGCACGTCCAGGCCATGGGCCCAGGCGGTGCATCTCCGCATGGAGGGCCTTATACCCATGACACGTGGCATGTTTGTCTCATGGCTATACACATGGGGTATGGCCATGGCCGTGCTGTGACAGGGCCACACACCCATCTGACTGCCGGCCCCTTGCCCTGCCTGTGCGGATGCTTCATGCCACCCTCTCCCATGCCACCCCAACTCCCCGCCCCCCCACACACACCACCACACAGCTGCATCGGCGAGGTGACGGCGCTGGCGGCTGGCGGCGGCCACTCGGCCGTCATCACTTACTTCCCCACGCTCAAGTCGCTGTGTGAGCGCGCGCTGGCGGAGGGCGTGACAGCAGACAGTGCCAAGGGGCTCATGGTGAGCAAGAGGCCTTGTGCCTCGGCACTGTATAGTTCCACGCTTGATCGATTATTTGCGTTTGGAAGCATGACATTTGCCCCACGAATCATGCCTACCGTCCTCCGGTGTGAGCACGTGCGTCTGGAACTGGCCAGTAGTTGAGTGTTGGGTGCAGTTTGTGATGTCCAAGGGAAGCGAGGGCGGACGGTCTGGTTCCTTGGGCTTGGCCCGGTTGTGTGTGTCAGCCAGGAGAGTGGGGTGCGCACTCACCCCCATCGCGCCTCTCATCGTGTCGGCATGGGAGGGGAGAGCTCGAAGCGCGTGTGGGAAGGGAGAGCTCGTAGCGCGTGTGGGAAGGAAGACCTCGTAGCGCGTGTGGGAGGAAGACCTGGTCGAGTAACGCGTGTGGGAAGGAAGAGCTCGTAGCGCGTGTGGGAAGGGGGAGCTCGTAGCGCGTGTGGGAAGGAAGAGCACGTAGCGCGTGTGGGAAGGAAGAGCTCGTAGCGCGTGTGGGAAGGGAGAGCTCGTACCGCGTGTGGGAAGGAAGAGCACGTAGCGCGTGTGGGAAGGAAGAGCTCGTAGCGCGTGTGGGAAGGGAGAGCTCGTACCGCGTGTGGGAAGGAAGAGCTCGTAGCGCGTGTGGGAAGGGAGAGCGTGTAACGCGTGTTGGAAGTACTTGATATCTTGTGCTAGGATTTGTTGGTTTTGGTGGCGCGTCACTATTCATCGTACGGAGGCACATCATATGCTTTCTTCTAGCTCTGGTGTGTGCAACTTGTGCTGGTGCTGGATATGCTCTTGGCCGTTTCGCCCTCCTAGTCATGACCCTGCATCCCCTGTCGCCGGTTAGCAAGGACTGGGTGGGGGGGGGGGGGCTGCGGGGGGGACACTGCACATGACCGTGTGCCCCTGATATGCCCATTGTGCTTCTCCTGCAGCTTCGCCACGGGGTGGCGTGCGATAGATCTTGTCTGGGCCGACCTGGCATGTTTTGGGCTGTCTGTGTGGCTCCCCCTGTCCCCTCGCATGCACGTAAACGTAAACATGTGCAGACTGGCAAGGACAAACTCATGCAAGAGTCAAGACATGCTCTTCTGAATTGCGCGTGCACCTGTGTCTGTACCTGGTATCGTCCAGGAGGTTGCCCAGTCGGTCCATGCCTACAGCCTGGAGCGGGCGTGCTTGCTGGCGCTCAGGTAGGAAGGCAAGAGGGAGAGGGTACGAGGTAAACAGGGCTGGGTGGGAGACAAGGGGGGGGGGAGGAAAGGGGTGATTGTATGTGTTCACAAGGAGTGGTTGACCTTGAATGGCATCACATTGCATGCTCCTTATAGGTAACGCCTCGCTAGGAGTGAAGCTGTAGCTGTGACTTTGGCCAGATCCGGCAAGTGGCGCAGGCGAGTTGAGCACTGTGGGGGCCGAGCAAGGGTGGATGAGGGCGAGACACACCCAGACGTTCTTCAGTGCTGCCCGTTTGTGCGTGCCGTGCGCACGGCTCTGGTGCTTGGACGGGGTCCTTTTGCTCCATGCATGTTGCTATAGTAGTTGTGCCCGCACATCTTGTGAGAGTCTCTTGTATAGTAATTGTATAGTAGTTGTGCCCGCACATCTTGTAAGAGTGTCCTCGAATGATGTGGCGTGCGGTTCCAAGCTGCTACATGTGTGGAGATGCCGTGGTATCTCCTGGTGTGCATGTGGCGAATGCGAGAGACAGTTTTGCTTTATTACTGCAGCCACTTCAAGGGCCGAGGGAATCGTAATTGTGCCAGATGTCCGCAGTAGGTATGCTAAGTTGTTTTTGGTCTGTCACTGGCGGCGGCTGATGTGTGTCACGTGGCCTCTTTTCTCCGACGACCAGCTTTCTATTGTACCTTGGGGGGGCACCTCCTCGTCACCGCTCGCATGTTCATAGGCGGGCGCGCTGACCTTGGTAAAAATATAGTATACCCATTACACAATAATGATCGGTGGACTTGCCTGGCTTGCAACTGGGAATGCCTTTTCCTTGGTCACACTGTTTTTTTTTTTTTTTTTTTTTCCGCAATGCGCACAGGCGTGGGAAGGCTCCGGCGTAGGAGGGGCAGCGTCAGCGCTGCCTGGATTGTTCTGCCGATACAGCTTTAACGAGAGCGCGGTGTTGCCTGCCAGGGGGGCCCATCTCAGGAGACGCAGAAGGGACTGGGAGAATTACTTTTGCAAATGGATAGCCTATCCTCTGCCGTCGTGTGAAATCATTGTGGAACCTAGTACTGGCCCGTGCAACGTGCAGCAGCACGAGGCCTGCCCGACAGGCAGGGGATGGAACCCGGGACCACAGAGGCACAGACTTGTTTGGGGGCACGTAGCTACATAACTTCATTTCTGTTGTTACACCTGGCACAGATTTTCAAAGCTGTACATATTATTCTTTCGTTTAGCTGTGCCCCCCTCTTTTGTGATGGTTATTTTGTGGAGGCTATCTAGTTGCCATTGCTGTGGTGCAAGTCCTAGCTGGTCCCCTGGATGCCTGTGGCAAGTTTCATGGCCCAGCTGCCAGCACCATGAGCTCATTGTGCCGGCAGCACAAATGCGGCGAACAACCACGATTTTCCAGTCGTGAACATGGTACACGTGTACACGTGGTAGTGTATATATTTACGTGGGTGCCTTTTCTCTGCTGTAAGTAATTATATTTTTTAATATATATCATATTGTGGTACAGCATATATATTCTTGGAGTATATATATCCTTCTTCGGCGTACCTTCGTGCTCTTCCCATGGCCCCCCCATTCGCCTTGGCTCCCAGCCACTACTCGGTGGCGCTCCGGCACCAGCTATTTGCCCCGCAGCCTCTTGTTCCGGCCGGGCGGCCTTGTGGTAGCTGTGGGCAGCCGCTGGATCCCACGGGGACTCACTACCTTGCCTGCATGGGGGGCCAACAGAATCAGAATTGGTATTTGTATTTGCACACTGTCCTCCTGACGGTGGTGCTCGCCATGATTCGGTCGGTTTTCCCCCACGCGAACATCCGGTCCGAGGATGCGGATGGCGCTGCCTTCTATTCCCCCAACCACCGGCCTGACATCGTGGTGCTGGACTTTGAGGGGGGTGGCCGGCATCTGCTTATTGACGTTTCGGTGGCGCGGCCCTTGGCTCTTAGCCACGTGGCTGGGGCCTCCCTCACGGCAGGTTACACGGCGGACCGGGCGGAGCGGGCCAAGCTCCTGGCCTACGGCGACGTCGGGCACCATCGTGTGGTGCCCTTTGTCCTGGAGGAGTTTGGGGCCATGGGGCCCCTGACCTCCGCCTTCTTCAAGGAGTGTTGCCGGCTCCGGGAGGACCGGCTGGACCTGGAGGGCCAGCGGGCCCCATGGTCGGCGCGGACCTGGACGTCATATTGGCGTCAGCGCTTGTCGGTGGCGCTGACTCGGGCCATGGCTGACATCATGCTCCGCCGTACGCGGGCTGATTTTGCGGTGCAGCAGGGCTATTAGGTTCCTCCCGTTAGGCGTTTCCATTGGTCTTATCGTAGTATAGAGCTTTGACATGGCTCTGTATATAGGTTTATAGCTGGGCGTTTGCTTTGGTTTGAGTGATTTCACTCTGTTGTAAGTAATTATATTTTTAATATATATATCCTTCTCATATATATCATTCTCAATGAATATATATCCTTCTGTAATAATATATATCCTTGGATGTCTGTGTCAGATTACTATTAATTCCTTCAGGGTTCTTCTTCTTTTCGGGTTTTTCTTATGTTGCATGCCAACCTCACCTCCGTAATTTATCCTTCTCAATGAATATATATCGTTCACGTGTACACGTGGTAGTTGTCGGTTGGTACAGGTGAGATACGTATGCTTTGTGCAAGTGGTTTGTGCATGTCGCTTGACCCTTCACTTGAGGTAGCCATGGATCTTTCGTTGCATGGGTTGACGTGTCGCAATATTGCTGCTTGCACTATATGCTGAACATCGTCCAATATTTCTGTAAAAAATGGATAATATCTGACTTTGGGAGTCTTACGTTGTTAAGCCGTACTGTATCATATAATTTATTGACTTTTGCAGAATGCGGTTGCACATGTTCCTCGGGATAGATGTCTGTATTATGCCCCCTAGCGTGCACCTAGCCCGTCACGTTTCCGGCAACAAGCGGCCAAACTGTGTGGCAGGTGCATGGGCCCAGACAAGTGTAATTAACTCATTAATGATATCAAGAAGTCGGCCATCATTTGAATCCTAGGTCATTCTGAGCTAGTTTGCACAATATACCAAGTTCACAGCTCACGCACGCCCCCCATCATGCCTGGTACAACATGGCGTGAGGGGGCACACAACTTTGATTAATAGACACGTGACTGCGTCACGTGAGCATAAGCCCTCAGCTGAGTGATATAGTGGGAGGGTAACATGGGATGGAATGGATGGTGTAAGAGCCTATCTAGGTCCTAGTTACAGGGTTGTGGGCACGCACCGCGGCCCGAATCGCTATGAATGCCATACGCGGTCACACGCGGAGCCCCCACAGACTTGGGGGTTGTCTCCTTCATCACTAGCTGCTTGCCATCTAGCCTTGCGTACCATCTGCCTCCATATATTACAGACAAACCAGGAGGCTGCCCGGGTGTGAGCCTGTCACGTCTAGTGTAGCACATGTCCATGCCGAGTCTATCACGAAAATTAGTCCACGGAGTGGCGGCCCTGCGCGCGCGCGGCCTGGGGCACGCCAGGTGAGGACATATCGCCCAGTTTGTGCGGGCTTGGTGCCAGCTAGTCTATCTGATGTGTCTACCTGATCTGTGCGGGCCAGGTGCCCGGCTAGGCCCAGGCGCCTGTGCCTAATAGTGTGGGAAACATAGGGCAAATCAGCGTACAAATCCTCCTTACTAATGTGCAAACCAAAGGGGATGTTTCAGGGCCTTGCACAGCATCTAGGGGACGTTGCCGTCGAGTCGTTGCTCCGGGCGGCCAGCTCCTGCGTCAGCGTCCAGGCCTCGGCGCCGTATATAGGTCAGGATCGTCAGAATGACAACCTTGAAGAGGCCGGGTCACGCTCATTGACGATCCGGGGTATAGGGCGGGGTTGCTCCACCAGCGGCCGGGTGGTCATGGAGTTGCGCCCACGCCATGCCGATCCGTGTCGTCAGGTCGTCCTAGCTCGCAGTGGGGAAGCTTAACTGCCGAGCAGCTTGAAGCGGCCTGAAGTAGGGTAGGGGACCTCGGTGTCGTCTAAGAGGCGGAATGTGGGTGGGGGCCCTGCCATGCCGAGGGCCAGGGCCTCCGTTTTGGGGCTGATTTCTAGACCAACCGCCCGACCCTCGAGCGCCAGGCAGTCCAGCCAAAGTTGGGCAGACTCCGGCTTCTCGATGAGCGTGATGTCGTCGGCATAAATGAGGTCAGCTAGTACGTAAATTCTGCTTGTTAGTCGGCCCCCCTTCCCCAAGCTCGTTCGTGATCGCTAGGCCAGGGGTGCCCGCGGCCTGCGATGCTATAGCAAACGAGCACATGCCTGGCGCATAACATCCAAAAAAATAAATTAAATTATAACATGACTCCGTTGGGAGATCATGCATAACATAATCCACTACCATAATAAACAGGTACGGCGACAGGACGCAACCCTGCCAGACGCCGGTCTGCAGTAGGCATGGCGGGGTAAAGCCGTGTTCAGTGCGCACCGAAGTGGTTGACCCCTCATATACAGTGTGCGGATGACGGTAATCATCCGGGGGCACACGAGGGGGCACACAAGCACCATCATAAACTGCCCCCTGCAAAAATGGGCATGCAAAACCACGCTTACACAAATGTACAAGGTAGTTGAAGAAAGCAGTCACCATGCAAACTTGCGGCAAACCATTCAGTGCAGGCCAAGTGGGCCCAGGTCATAGAAGATAACCGAACCCCCTCCCGTGGGGATCAAAGCGCCCGCGTGTTTGCAAACGCGGGAAGCCGGCATATATGCTAGACAAGAAACCTAGGGTATCTAGAGGACACAATAGATATAGAGTACGTTCCAAGCTTGTTGATGTAGATAGTTTAGACCGGTAGAATTGCACATGTGTACCCATCCATCCATCCATATCGGGGTTAGTTAATGCTCCGTGACTCCCCAACGGGAGCACGAGTTTAGTTTATTAATTTATTTATTTCAGGGCATGAGATTTGATCATTTTAGGGAGCTAGCCGGTCATTCATAGCTTGCGGCACGCAGTCACAATGATTCCAAAAACATAATATAAACAGCACTAGCTCACCTTCAAGGGCGTAAACAATGTTGTTGACCTCCAGAAAGCTCCGTCACTCTGTTCAGCATGCTGTCATCGATTCATCTACTTATTACACATTAAGTAAGACAACCTGGATTGATTCCTGGATGATCATCATCGTAATTAAATGCCGTGACCAGTAAAATCCGAATGAAATCGCTTCGAGGAAATCGCTCTAGCCTGCAACCTATAGTAGTGAGTTTCCCGCCATTTTGATCTTCGTCGACTTCATCAAGGCTTTTGATTCTCAAGTCCGTCCTCTGGATTTTATTTAATGGGCTGTCCTTGCTCGCGCTGGCACGTCCCTACTCCCCTGATTACCGTCATCCGCAATGATGCTGTATGAGGGGTCGACCACTTCGGTGCGCACTCAGAGTCAGTCAACACGGCTTTACCCCGCTATACTCGGCATGGACATCACTAGCTACCCTAAACGTGACGGGCTCACACCCGGGGCAGCCTCCCAGTTTGTCTGTAATATGGAGGAGGCAGGTAGTACGCAACATGATAGATGGCAAGTGGCCGGGTGATGATCATGAAGGAATTCACCTCCAACTGAGTCTGTCGGTGGGGCCTCATCCGCGTGAGACCACGTATGGCATTGACTGACTTTAGCGATTCGCCGGGCCGTGGTGCCCGTGCACCCACCCTAAACTTGGCCCTAGATATGAGCGGCTAACATCATCTGATCAGTTCCATCGGACCATGTTCCCCTCCCACTGACGGAGTGCAAAAGGTCTCATGCTCACGTGACGCAGTCACGTGTCTACTAATTAATCCGAATGAATGACGCAGATCGAACGGCCGGGGAGGAGATCAGTACGTACACTAGCTAGTCATTCGGCACACACCGACTCAGGCACCACTTTTACATATAGTACTAGACGGACGGACCCCGCCACTTGTAAAGTGTATGGGTAAAGTATGTACAGTGTGCCACTACAGATTCTCTGCTGCCCATGCGGCGTGGGACACAACAACAACAACAACAATGCAACAACAACAACAACAACAACAACAACAACAACAACAACAACAACAACAACAACAACAACAACAACAACAACAACAACAACAACAACAACAACAACAACAACAACAACAACAACAACAACAACAACAACAACAACAACAACAACAACAACAACAACAACAACAACAACAACAACAACAACAACAACAACAACAACAACAACAACAACAACAACAACAACAACAACAACAACAACAACAACAAC